>JAOXJP010047329.1:0-16167 GCA_025762735.1 Platanus orientalis
CTAGTTCCTTCATGGGTTACCTCCAGTAGATACCATGCTTCTTTGGCCACGATGAGAGAGCAATTCTTATAAATTCAATTTGGCTAACCACATAAAAGATGGCATTCAATGCCTTGTAGTCGGTAGTGTGAGCTTTCTTTTGAGTTTCACCCCAATCTTTTTTTGGTGTCATCAGTCTTTTCCAACCTTGATGGATTGACATCCACATAGATAGGTCCATGGCTTGTACATAAGTACTCATACAAATTTTTTAATATGAATAATTATTCCTATCAAAGAATGGGGGTTTCATAGTTGAGTATGCTTCTTCCGAATTGGCCATATTATGTTTTTAACTCTAAGAATTGGATCTTTCCACTCCGGTTGTTAGACCGAGTAAGAGCAGCCTTGTTCTGATACCAATTGAAAGTCCGGTTTTATCCTAGAGGGGGGTGAATAGGATTTATAAAAATTATTTTAATTAACCTCACTTAAAATTCCAATTTAGATATTATTGTAGATTTTAGAATTTAGTGCACACTAAGATATAGTTCAATTATTACAAGTGCAAGTCAATAAAAATTCTTAATTTTAAATTTCAATTAATTTAAATTCTTACTTAATAGCAAATATGAAAGATCATATGGTAAATGTTATACATGCCATGTAAATAGAGAGAGAAGAGACAATTCACACCACAAGCAAACACACAACACAATGTTTATAGTGGTTTGACACTCGACCTACATCCATTCTCAAAGCTCATAATGGAGTGACTAAATTTTATTTAGATTGAATTACATTACAATCGAGGTTAAAATTTAAAACATATTACTTGAAAAAGCAACCTCTACTCTCGGTGTCTTTGGCGAGAGAGGTTTATACCTAGTGTCTCTGATGGGTATGGTCTACATTATCGATGTCTCCGGCGGTAGTGCTATGATTTACACCTGGTGTCTCCGACAGGTGCTAAAGTCTTAAAGTAAATGGAAATCAATACAAATTACCTCACAAGGCTTGTGTATTGCTTGTTGCACATGAAGGTGGTTGCTCCTTTGTTGAGCTTGTGTGCCAAGAGGTTCCACCAAACTTTCAAGAGTGCCTCTTTGTTTCTTGAAGCTTTTTACAAGGGTTTACTTGAGAGAAAACCCTTTCACCTTGCTTCCCTCTTCTTGTTCTTCCCATATAGAGTGTTGGGGAAGCACTTAAAGGCTTCTTGATCTTCAATCAATGCTCATAAGAGTGGGCATTTAGTAGTTGGGAGGTGTAAATGCCTTACCTCTCTCTTTTCTTTTGTGTTCAATGAGATTGTGTGTGTTCTTAAGTGTTAGAGAGCTCTCTTAAGCATCTTTTATACTTATAGGGCACAAGCACAGTCGTGCACCCTTGATATAACATCTACCCCAACAGTCAAAAAATTGTAAACGTAAATCTATATATTTTTTTGAATTTTTGTGATGGCGGATCGATTTGGCTATGTCAGATTGATCCGTACGAATCAATCCAGCATACCCTAATTAATCCAGTTTCTCAATCTGAGATGCTTGAGCTTTACCAGATTGATCTAGTAAGTAACGGATTTATTTGGTAAGTGAGGATTGATTGGACACCACCTGGATCGATCCGATTCCCTTATTTTTCTGCTAATATGCCTTGAACCTACTCCCACTCTCTTGGGAATCTATGTAGGTGGCATGGGTTTGTCTACAAGGTCATGCAAAGGGCTTTTGTTCTTTTTAGCCTATTTCTATCACATTACATACCTTTATAAACCTTTCTTGAATTTGATGAACCTCGGGTCTTCAAGTCTTCAAACCTTAGTAATCTTGGGAATGGATCATCCTTGGCTTCAAGTGATTAGAGCTTGATTTCGTCCTCGGAAACCAACCACTTGATGATTGCAGACATGACTAAGATATGCAATATGCTTATGCCATGCCTAATCTACCACTCCATGTATTATACACTCTATGGAATTGACAATTTACATTAACAAATGACCTTTTTGAGAAAGGTATTTTTTAAGTGTGACACAAGTATGAAGGAATATACCACATCTTGAGGGAGAGATTCATATGTTGTCATGCACTTTTGAGTTATATAATGGTTTTACCATGGAATTGACAAAGGGGGAGATTGTTACTGTAAATATTTTAAAGTTTTGTTAATTCCATTCCATGCTGTAAAAGTAAATATATGGTGTAAGGTCTAAGTATAGCCTTACATGTGTTAAGTCATATTTGTAAGTAAATATCATGTAAGTCTAAGTTCGGGTAGAAGCTCAATAGGTATATTGTGTAAGCCCAAATGAGGAAGGACTGCAAATTCAAGAGACAATGAAGCTTCATATGAAGATTTCAAGAAGTCACAAGCTCCCATACAAGATACTTTAAGAAGTCAACTCATATGCTCTAATGGTAGTAATACCTAAGGGTCGGATGCTCAAATGGTAAGTGTTCATGGGTGAGATCAATGCCAATGACCTTAGGTCGATCATAGTGTCTTACCCTAACAACCTTAGGTGGTACCCAGATGGTTGCTAAGAGAAATTGTACTTAAAAAGTTAAATTTATATTGAATTAACAAATTCGATCGATTAAAAGTTGATCGGTCAAGGCGTCTCGATTGATCAAACTAAATGTGTCACTTGGAACTCAAACATATTTGATCAATCAAAGGAAGCTGGATCGATCAAACAAAATTATTGAAGTGCTGGGCTTAGACAATTTCAATTTATCCATAGGCTCAAATACATTCGATCGATCGAAGATTAATAGATCAAACAAAATGAAGTTTGATCAATTGAACTGCCTAGATCGATCAAACAGTGTAGATCGTGAAAATCTTGCTCGGATCAAACACTCACAACGACTAGTTTTTTTACCGTTGTAAAGAGTCATTGGGGACCTTCTATGTTTGGATTTTAATGCTCTACAAAGATACAAGTCCCTCCAATGTATAAGATAATCGAAAAAGAACAAATAGTGGAAAATCTTTAAATCTTTGAGAGGCAACCACATCCAAACGACCTTGTAGCTTCCATTACTCATAAATCCTATACAAGGTCGTGTAGTTAAGCTTTTCCAACCCAAAGTTACATCTATTGGAAAGATTGGAGAGTGTGTTAGAATAGTAAAATATCCTCTACCTTTTCATGAGCTTCCCAAATGCATCTCTAAAAGATTCTCAGGCCTAACACCTAATCTATTTTATCCAAGATGCACATGGGAAACACATGAAGCCATACCATGCACATAATATAAAGCTTTCCTGAAGTGTTGGGACTATTTAACACATTAGTCCATCAATTAAGATGTATCATAAACGTCTGAAGGGTGTCTCTACATCTAATGATGCAACTTCAACTATCTATCTATCTATCTATATATATATATATATATGGGACTGTCTTGATCTGTATATACATTGCGTACCCCATGATGCCTCTCTTGAACTCACTCGTACATGATCGGGATCCAAACCTTTTATTCTATATGCAAGTACATTACTTTTATGCAAAATAAAGAGGGTTAGAACCCATACATGACCCCCCTCTCTAACCTGATCTAGATACATTCAATTTTGTAGATCTAGTTTAGGGCCAGTTCTTTTGTGGGCCAATAGCCCAAAAATCATGAAGATGGGATAAGCCTTCCCATGGGTCAAGAGCTATAACTTGAGTTGTTGAAAAAGTGAAATTAATGGTTAAGAAAAGCTGAGGTTATCCTCAAACATAGAGTTTAGTTCCAAATAAATACATAAATAAAATCAAGCCATGAGTTTGAAGCAATTACTTACCAAAATGGTACATTTTAATTAGGAGGAAATTGTATTATAAAAGAATCTACACAACATGAGAATCTTACACAAGACATCTCTTTTTTTTTTGGTAATTGCTGATTTTTTTTCATTAGAACTTCAGTCAATTTTTTTTTCTCATATCTGTATGACATGTTTCCTTCCATTTTGTAGAATATTCTACGAAACTTCGTAGCAATGGAGATGGAGATCCAAAGCGTCCTGATAGAAAATTTTTAGAGGTTGTTGAAAGATGATTTTCAAAAAAAAAAAATCGATGTTGAAAAGGAGGGTCTAGTGGAACCTGACGATTGGAGGAAAAGCCTGGTGGGCAAGGTACTATCAGACAAATCTTTCAATTTCATAGGAATCAAGGAAGTCCTTCACAAAATTTGGAGAGCATATGGAAATGTTCGGATCACTGGGTACAATGACGAAATGTTTCTCATTCATTGTGAGAATAATCTGCAAATAGAGAAGATATTGAATGGTGCCCCATGGCTATACAACAATGATGTTATCTTGTTACAGAGATGCAAGCCTAATTGGGCTCAACACAAGTACATCTTGGAAGAAGTTGATTTATGGGTGCAATTACACAACTTACTAGTGGAATACCTGAAGGAGAAAATTGTTCTTAAATTGGCAAAGGGAATTGAAGAACCAAAACCTATGCTTCCTAAAGAGCGGGAAAAGTGGGGTAAATATGTGAGAGAAAAAATCAGCCTGAATGTGTCAAAACCTCTCTGTTAGTCTCTCAATCTAACACTTACCAATGGAGCAGTCGAAGTGATATCACTAAAATTTGATAAACTTTCGCGTATCTGTTATTTTTGTGGAATTCTAGGACATACTCAGGAGAATTGCAACAAGTTGAAGGATTTATAAAACACTATCCTTTTAGAATATCTAGAAGAAGTTCACCAAGAATTATTCAATCTTCTGGAACCAAAACTCACTGAAGATGTCAAAGTTATAGTCCAGAGATTGACTGAGAAAAATCCAATGAGAAAGATGTCTATCCTCATGATGGAGAAGATAAACTCAAAGGAATCTCAGGATTTTCCATTGCAAAAGCTTGGTGTAGGAGACAGAGAGGACAAGCTGACATGGACGTCTAGCTTAGCCAACCACGTGGACTCCATTAATGAAGGAAAAACATTAATGATGAAGGTAATTCCTTTAAAATGTCTGTCATGGGAAGCGTAAGAGAGGAAGGGTTGAATTTGAATTCTCCTAGAATTTTCAATTTGGGCAACACAGCAGATAAGGGGAAAGACATCTTAATGGACCAACTCATTCATTCTACATCCAAGAATCAAGTAAACCAGGAAGATAATGGCCCAGTAATTAATTCTAAGGCATGTATGGTCGGCTATCCAAGAAAGTTATTGAATAGGAATCCAGTGAGAATATCTCACCCTAAGGAAGCTAATTGTGATAAAGAGGATTCCATATAAGGAAAAATGGCCAATTAAATGCATTATGAAGAAAATAAAGGGAAGAGGCAATCATGGAAGGTGAGAAATGACTGGAATTAAATCACATATAGTTTCAGAGATTGATAAGGCAACAAATAAGGAGGAGATAAGTTCTAAAGGTAACGGCCTCAATTCAAATTCTCATGATGTCATCATCCCTATAAATGGCAAGATGGGCTCAATTATGGGAGAGAATCAAGGAGATATGTGCATGATCATGTGTAAAGGAAATGACCACAATTCAATTTCTCATGATGTCGTCATTCCTATGAATGGAAAGGTATATTTGGTTATGGGAGAGATTCAAGGAGATATGCGCATGATCAATTCTAAAGATGGCAAGAACAAGGCAGTTATGGGAGAGAATACTGGACATTTGAGCATAACCAGAGTGGAGAATATTAAGGGAATTCAAACGGTCAATTTGAATTCTAGGCCGAAATTTAAGGAGCTACTAAATGAGGTGGACCCCATAATTAAAGGAAATATTAATTATGGTGAACACCACATCCGTATACTCCTCCCACCCTTTGAAGATCGTCCTAATGACTTGATTAAAGACCAACAAACCAAGAACAAAGGCTAACCTGTCCCAAGCTCCAACTAAGCTGAACCGGCCCAACCGGTCCAATCAATCCAACCAAAAATTTTCAATTTCAAATATTCTTCATCAGGTTAGTGCGTTCCAGCTATCTTCTCTACTGCTCAACATGTTCTGACTGTTGAATCCTTGAACCCAAATCCACTCAAAGAATGGGGGAAGATTAGGGTGAATGACTTTGAATTCCCCTCTAAGAAAAAATCATTGAAGAAAGAAGAGAACTCAAATTTAAACAAGAGAAAGAAGATTACCATCTCAAAAAACAACAAGAAGATGAATGGAGCCACTTCAAACAATAACACCAATGGGTTGCTGGCTTTCCCACAACAGCCACGGGAGCCATGAAGGTGATATCTTGGAGTAGTCGTGGTTTGTGTAATGACCCTACACTTCTTACTCTCAAATCAATACTACACTCCACTCAAGCCTCAATTTCCTTCCTCTAAAACTAAGTGCTCCAACATTGGTTTTCAAAAGGTCGTTAGATGATTTGGGGATTTCAATCATTTCATGATACCTTTTGTAGGACTTTCAGGAGGACTAGGCCTCCTCTAGAGAGACAATGTAAAGTTGAAAATAACCTACTCTTCTACCAATATAATAATTGCAACTATTCAGAATGAAATACAAAATTCTCTTTGGTATCTTGTATGTGTGTATAGACACCCTAAAAAACACAAAAGAAAAAGTGTATGGAAAGAAATCATCCATTTCTCTTTCGGTGTAGACAAACCATGGTGCTGCATTGGTGATTTCAACTCAATCACAAACCCTAAAGAGAAGATTGGAGGGAAGGAGCTGACAGACCAACACTATCAAGATTTTAGGTAATTGATTGATTCATGTGGTCTCATTGACCTGGGCTATTCAGACCCAGTGTATACGTAGTCAAACAAAAGACGAATACAATTTAACATCAAAGTACGGCTCAACAGAGCATTAGCTTATTGGAACTGGAGACTGGAGTACCCATATGCATCCATACTACACCTGCCAATGATCAATAGTGACCATGCACCAACACTCCTCAATGTGGAGAGAATCACAAGGAAAATGAAATCTTTATTTAGAGTTGAAGCGATGTGGTTCAGAGATGAGTCTTTCAAGACTGTGGCGGAACAATTATGGAACAAAGAGCCTGATCAAGATTTGGCAGGAAAAATCAAACAATTCAAAGATGAAATCAAGCAATGAAGTAAGCAGAAATTTGGTAGAACCTAGTTGGAGATACATAAGATAAAGAAAGAGCCCTCAACTATCTAGATGGCAGCACCTGATGACGATAATATCGTACAAGAAAAGATATTGGTCAAAAGGATCAATGAATTACTAAGAAGAGAAGAAATCTACTAGATGCAAAGATCCAAGGTCTCATGGATTAGGGAAGGGGACATAAACACATCATTCTTCCACATCTCCATATTCAATAGAAGAAGGAAGAATAGAATCACGTTAATCAGAACCCCATCTGGTGATTTCTCCTATGAGGAGAAAGAAATCATTAGAACATTCACACAATACTTTTCCACCATATTCTCATCTAACCATCTCATCCCCATGGACCAAGATCTCATAGTCACTGACAGGCCAATTACAAGTGAGGAAAATAAGCAATTGAAAGTTACCCCATACATGGAAGAAATCAAGGAGGCGCTATTTTCCATAGGTCCACTCAAAGCACCTGGATCAGATAGAATTCTTGCTATGCTCTATCAGAAGTTATGGGACATCACAAGTAAGGACTTAACCTTGCAGGTTCAACAGACCTTCAGAAGTAGCTACATCTTTGAGGATATCAATTAGACCCACATCATGCTTATCCCAAAAAAGGATGCAGTAGAAACTCCACCTAGCTACAGATTAATATCTCTTTGCAATGTCATGTACAAATTGACTGCCAAAATCATTGCAAGACGTATCATGTCCTTTTTGGACAAACTAATTTCACATGACCAAGGAGCTTTTGTCCCAGGGCAACATATCAAAGACAACATTATCATTGTTAAGGAAATCCTTCACTCTATGAAATCCATGAGAGGAAGAATTAGTGGGTTTGCATTAAAGCTAGATATGGCAAAGGCATTTGATAGGCTGGAATGGGACTTCATCAATACAGTCCTAAAAAGGTTTGGCTTTTACAATAAAATTTCATGATTTAATCATGTCAAGAATCAAATGAGCAAGATTATCTATCCTTATCAATGGGAACTCAGAAGGAGATATCTCCCCATCACATGGAATCGGATAAGGATTTCCTCTCTCTCTATACATCTTTATCTTGTGTGTTGAAGTTCTATCATGCTCAATTAACTAAATGGTTGAGCGAGGACTTTACGAAGAATTTAGAATCAACATGTCTACACCGAAGATTTCACAATTAGTGTTTGTTGATGATATCCTTCTATTTGGGAGGGCTAATATACAAGATGCTAGGAATCTCTAATCTGTCGAAAGCCAAGCTCTTATCTCATGCTGGAAAAACCATTCTAACCAAATCAGTGTTGCCATCCATCCCAAGTTACCACATGACTACCAACCTTATCCCAAAATCTATTTACAAAGAAATCAATAATTTGCAAAGAGACTTTTAGTGGGGGAAGCTTTAAGCTTAGAGCACATTTCAAGAGGAAAAATAATGGCGAACTTAGAATCAGAGAAACGGAAGCGGTCAACAGTGCCTTAGTAACAAAACTGGGTTGGAGATTCTTAAAAAGTCTAGATGATAGATGGGTTAAATTACTAAAGGCGAGATATCTCAGAAAATCAAACTTCTAGGAGACAAAACAACTCAACTCATCATCATCTACATGGAGAGCTATTCTAGGGAGCAGAGATCTACTCAAAGAAGGTATTTGTTGGACAGTTGCGAGTAGGCACAACATCAACATCTGGGAAGACCCATGGATTCCTAGCAGTCTTACCTATAGAACCAGTGAGAACATCACAGGATCTAACATAAAGAAAGTTTCCAAACTCATCAACCACTCCACTCGCAGTTGGAAGATGGATGCTTTGTCAGAAATGTTTCTAACATGTGTGGTGGAAGCTATAAAAAAGATTCATCATAGTGTGGAGGACAAAAGTGATAGCGACAGCCCAATATGGACTCTCATCCCTTCAGGTAATTTCTTTGTCAAGTCGGCATACAGACAATACATGAAAAGAAGGGCCTCTTCATCTTTCAAAATGGAGTTCATCCCCAGGAAATTATTTAAAGCATTATAGCATCTAAAAAACACCCCTCCACGAATTGTTATATTCATATGGAGCTGCCTACATAATGTAATTGCAGTAAAAGGGAACCTATCCAAATTCATCAAGAACATAGACCCTTCATGCCCCTTTTGTGAAAAAGAACCATAAACAATTGACCACCTGTTCTTTAACTATGAATTTTTACAATCAGTGTGGTTTGGCTTCCAACTAGGTCTTAGAATTCATAAAACCAACAAAGCATTTAGGGATTGGATAGGTGATTGGTGTGCACTACTCCTTGATACTCATGTCTTCAACTTGGGTGTCACACACATATGGTTCATCTGGAAAGCCAGAAATGACAAGGTCTTCAATGGACATGTTAACTCAGCTACCTAAATTATCTAGAAGGCATCCACGTTGCACAATGAAATTTAAACTGTTTCCAATAATCTTTCAAAAGATGGTTCTATTGTTGAACCACGGGTTACTCATAGCAATACAAATGCCAATTCTAGTTGGTCTCCCCACCCACCCCACCACAAGGGCTAATCAAAATCAATGTAGATGAAGCTACTACACCAATAGGAGTTGCTGCAACGATCACGAGAGACCACACGGATGTTCTTATTGAAGGCATTTCAAAAATTATAGATGGAGGAACAGCTGAGGAAACCAAAGCATGGGGGTTCTTATTGGGACTGCAACTAGCTGAAAATTTTGGAGATAGAAACCATATCATTGAAGGAGATTGTCAAGTGATCACCAAATTGTTAATGGAAAAGGAGGTCAAACCCCCTTGGAGAATAGACAAGATTATCAAAGATTGCATAACTCTCTTGAAACCCACAACTACAATCTCTCACGTTCTTAGAAATTGCAACAACGTGGCACACCACCTGGTCACAACTGCAGCAAAAGAACACAAGGAGGGAAGTTGGAGAGCTAACTGTTTTGATATATCTATCATATCTCTTGCCAGAGCTGAAGAACAATTTGTATCTCATTCTGTTTTCTAATGAAAAAATTCAGCAATTACCAGCAAAAAAAAAGAAAAAAAGAAGAGATGTTCAAGATGTAGTTAATATCCACTGAAAATCTGACGGTTCACTCTTACATGGAAAATATCGACTTAATCACGTGATTGTAACTGTCCAATGCATCCGATTGCTCACTAAATTTACATATTTGCTCCTAGCTGATTCTGATTTTAATATTTTGACCTGGAATTTCTACCAAGCACCTGGTCCCTTTTTCTAGGTCCCCCTCCTCTCCATACGAAGGATTGTGTCTTCTTCCCTTAAAATGCTAACCTCTGCTGGGTGTTAGGGAGTGGACACATCAGCGTCAAAAAGTGATTTACACTTTTTTTTGGGGGGGTGCTTTTAACTTTTTGGCACTGACGTGTCCGCCCCTTGACACCCAGCAGAGTTTAGCATTCTTTAAGGGAGGTGGACAACCCCCCCCACCCTAGCAAGGATGGCGGGATCGTCTCCAGCTAAAGGTGCCCAGTGTCAATCGAAAAGCGATCGTCTCCAGCACTAACATATGACAAAAAAGAAGTGAAAGGATATTTTTTTTTGCCATGGATTTAAGGATACAATTCACTTTTTTATCCGGCTGGGATTAGGTGTACCCCCTTAAAGTGCCGCTAACCTTTCCCCTACATGTAGCGAGGACACATCAGGTCAAAAAGTGATTTTCACTTTTTGGGGGTGGGTGTAAATCACTTTTTGATGTGATGTATCCCCTGCATGGGAGGGGAGGCGTTAGGGACACTTTAAGGGGGTGCACCAAATCCTGGGTTTTTTTTTATCACGTGCCAGCAAAAAAATGGTGCTTAATTGATGCTGGACAGCTTTTTGCTGGAGACTATCCCGACTGCCGCACCCCCCTCCCCCTGCATTACCCGCCATAACCATTGTCTGAGGCTGGATTTGGTAGGACTCTTAAGTTAGCCTAATGTAGGACTGATATTAGAGTTGACACATCAGCACCAAAAAAGTGATTTACCCTTTTTGGGGGATGCTTTTCACTTTTTAGTGCTGATGTGTTGGCCCCTAATGTCAGCCCTACCTTAGGCTAACCTATGGTAGTCCTACCAAATCCTTAGGGCCATTGTCCGTATGACTTTTCTGTTCATAGATATCTGATGTTAGGGTTAATCAATTACTTTTACCTGACACTAGATGCAGCCATATTGCGGTCAATTACACGAATGTGCTACCATCCATACGATTTAAAAAATTGACATCAAAGCCTGTAACATGAGTCAGTAGCACACTGAATAAAACGTTTTCCCTGCCCTACCCATGTGCGCATGGATCAGGGTGCGAACACATCAGTGCCGAAAAGTGATAAGAGCGCCCCCAAAAAGTGTAAATCACTTTTCGACATTGATGTGTCTGCACCCTGGTCCATGCTCACGGTGTGCACACAAAAATTGTGTACATGAAACTAGCCTCATCAGGAAAAGGAGAGAGGGGATATCGTCCAACCAATAAGTGGGTGTGATTTGACACCCTTTAGATTTGAATATAAAACTTCAATCTAATCATACCCGCTTTTTGTGGCAATGATATATAAATGTTCTGTCCAGGATTTGGTGTACAAGGTGGTGTCCAGGACACTAGGGGACTTCACATGGAATAAAATGGGAAGGGGTTAGATGAAATTTCAAATTCCCACCCATTTTATTCCATATGACGTCCCTATCTTGGACAGGACATTTGCTCCCTACCTACATATATCACCACTTAAGACCATTACTTTTTCTTTTCATTTCACCTTTTTTTTTTTTAATGATAAATCTTAAGACCATTACTAGACAAGCTCTTAGGGATGCAAATATCCGATTCTTATCCGAGTCTAATTCATTTTCGTATTCGTTTAAAACAAATACGGATATACATCTATCCGTATCGATTAAATATCCGTTCGACTATATATATATATATATATAAAGTACCTAATGACTCATTTAAATTAATTGTCATATTATATAATATTGTATGTTATTTTATTTTTTAAATATTATTGTAGGTTATATTGCATCACTTTTAACATTAATCCTAACCTAATATATACAAATATGTTAACCTAACTTAATGAATTTGGTTAATCGAATATATCCGTATTCGTATTCGACTAACTTAATGGATACAAATATGAACCTATATGTATCTGGCTCACTTAAAGGATACAAATATGAACCTATATGTATCCGGCTCAATTAAATATCTCATTAAAAAAAAATCCGATTATAAATGAACCAAATTCAGATATGCTAATATCGGCATCAAATTCGACTCATTTGCATTCCTACAAGCTCTTGCTGGTCATGGCCATGGTGTCTTACTTTCCTCGTCGTGCTTTCACTTGCTTGGATTTCTCATATATGGCGTTGTCAATTCATGCCATTTATCTAAGGCCACTGCAAGAACTCAGTGATGCTGATTTGTAATGTATGGGTATGTTTCTGCACACCTTCATAATTGGCTTGTTTACCTGCACATGTACGGCCATGTGGAGGTCACATCATCTCCAGTTTGAATGGACAGGTACCACTCAATCTCTATTCAGGATGTGACACGATGTCTGACAAAGGTTTGTATTAATAAATTTACAGTACTTATCCACTGTGTATTTATTATAATACCCTCCTTTGACCCATGTGTATTGACTCAAACACCCTTTGTTTGCCATATGTCACTGATTGGTAATGGAGTGGTACTGCCCATTCAGACGGGAGATTATTCAAAATCTGCAAGGAGTGGGCTTTGGGCCCCTTATCAATTTTCTAAAGTGGAAACCGGACCATGCATGAACATTGGACAAAATGACTAGTACATGTACATAAGAATCGCGTTTTACCCAGTCCAAATTGTCAAATTGCCCTAGCATAACCATTAAACTGCTAGACCATGACAAAATTTAGAGCCTTTTTTTCCTCTGGATTAATTAAGATACCTTGCTACGTTTAAGTTAGGGCTGCAAGCAGACCGGATTCAAAATGGATATGAGAATACCCATATCCTATCCTATATCTAACAGATATTATAAAACTATATCCATATCTTTACAACTTAAATAATTTGGATTTTGGACCGGATTCAAATATCTGAAAAAAATAGGCAATTCCATAAATGATGTCACCATCGCCATTGCCAGTGCAGTCTTCCCTACTCATATCTATCCTTGCCAAAATCTCCGATGCCATATTGCCTGGCAACAATGTCGGATGGAGCAAAACACCATCTTTTGTTCTATGGTAGTACCTGTGGGTACCGCCATGGACCGAAAGAGAACAGTTATACAGGAAAGAGTTTATATATTTTTAGGTTTTAATTATTAGGTAATTTAACATTGTTAGATTAGTTTTAAATCCAACTGTCTATTATCTATATTGTTATATTTAAACAACACGGATATTTAACTGAACGAATCGATATATTTCTGTATCCTATCTAATATAAACGGATATATTTTTAAACGGATTGAAAAAGCTTATTTCGGATCGGATGCGGACCGGAACACAGACATTTTTCAGATAATCTGCAGCCCTATTTTATGTTGGAAGCACCATTCTTATTTAGTTGACTGATTCAAGGCAAGAAATAATCTAAACTCCTAGTTTGCAGCTAGTTAACACCAGTTTTTTTCCCTGGTGGATTATGTTTTACTAACCTAATTGCCTGCTCCTCTGCTTGTTTCATGTTTGAGAAAAGATTAGTGTGCAGAACCCCAAGGGTCCGACGACCTGGAAACAAAAACAACCAGGTGGGCTCTGCTGTCACCATCAACTGTGCTCCTCCGGTTTCCAGGTCTCAAACACTTTAAGCAGCTACATATTCCGCGTTACTGAGATCCTCAGTAATAAAAAGGAAAGCCCCTGGTTGGGTTCTTCACCAGAAACCCAAACAACACTCTCCTTTAGATCAGGGGGATGTCTTTGTGTTGCCAGTAAGAGTTCATATATTTCAAGCAGAACACTGGGCAGGGGCCTGCTGTCGCCATTGCCACCGCCACCCTGAGCAGCAAGAACCCCGGTGTGATCACCATGGCTAATGCAGTCTTCAGTCCAACCCCACCAGTACCCGTACCAGATTTCATACTGGCCAGAGCTTTCATGATCTCTCTCTGAAGCTGGGTGATGAACAATAACATGGAGATTTTTGAATTATAATGGTAGTATCACTTTCAATAAATATCTCAACAGAAAAAGATGGCAAGGATATGCTTAATACCATAAATATAGGAATAAAAGGATTGATAGAAAACCCCTCTTTGCACCAAAGAAAAAAATAAAATAAATTTAGAAAAAAAAAAAAAAAGTGCAGTGAAATCTTTATATAAATCTAGCTGCTGGCATGGTCTATCTGGATTATAAGATGAGCCATGGCCAACTCTGTGTGTAATTGCCTTCTCTGAATCAATTAACATTCCCAGTTCCAGTCACTTTTGGTACTCACGGATGTATAAAGTTCACACACACCATGGTCAGAAACCGCTACAAACTGCTAGAGCTATTGTTAGCCTTTTCTCTCACCATTCTCTTAACAAAGAGCTCACCTGCCCTATGAGGAACGAACCTAGAAAAAACAAGTCATTACAGATGACCCAGTAAGAATCATGAAAGGATGGAATAATCAGTTTTCAATATTTTGATGAGTAAATTCGGAACTCAGTCAAGTTTGATGCAGCTTTGGCATGAACGGGTTATGAAGAGCCCACCATATAGATTTTAGAGAAACTCAAGATCAAATAATGAGACCAAAACAGATTTCCCCTAGTATCTGGGTCAATAAAATTTGAGAAAATATTAACTCTTAAAAGTCCTAAAATCTTCTAATTTCCATTAATCCCATGGAATCTCGTTTAATTCAACCAACTACCTTGCATGGCTAAGTCCATCTTCGGCCTAACTTATTGTTAAAGATAACTTTTCTTTCTTTCCCTTCAACTTGTTTTTGGTTGTGTACCTAGTTATTCAATTTTTTTATTCATAATCATAATAATAATAATAATAATAAATGATATAAAGAAAAACAAGAGTGCAAGTTTACCAAGGGCCAACTGGAAACATAACGGAAACCAATTGACTCTCCGTAGTCCTTCCAGTAAGCAAACTTCTCAGGTGTAATGTACTCCTTGACAGTCAAGTGGAATGGAGTTGGCTGCAAGAACATAATCACTTTTAAATCAGTCTTAGCATCTATAAATGTCAACAACACCTAAGGGAGCACCAGCATGGGCTGAGCCTGCCCCATGGACATCCAAGCCCTGCTTGCTTTAGACCAGGCTCGGTCGTCATTAACATTCCCATGGACTTGGCCCACAAATAGAGGCAAAAATTGTAAATGGGCTAGACTGGGCTGAGTCAGTGCAGCACATGGCATTAAACAAAGATTAAGATTAGACCCAATAGGAATGATGACAAATGACCAAATTTAAGTACAAACCCTTGGGATGGGCCATGGCTTGGTTTGTTCAAGCCTCCCACAGCCCAACAAGAGAAGTTGGACTGACTTCAGCCCAGACAAAGCCTGGTTCATGTGCACCCCCTAACTAGACTCCATAAGTAGATAAACACATTATTTTACCTGTAAATACTGTCCAAGCGTCAAAATATCAACATCTATGGCCCTTAAATCATCCATTGCTTCCTTTAACTCCTCATCAGATTCACCAAGACCTAGCATTATAGAAGTTTTTGCTATCATCCCCTCCTTGCAAAGCTTTGCATGTTTCAGAACAGATAAGCTCTGCTCGTAGCCGCTCTATCAAACAAAAGATTTAATTAAATACTACAATCAAAAAGTAGAATTTCAAAAGAATGAAAGAGATGATATATATCAAGGTGAATGAGGCAGCTTGAACTGCTAACTCTTTGGATTAGAAGCAATTTGAACTGGGTAAAAGTATGCATTTTTATAGTGGCTTTGGTTGTGCCCTAGCCTAGTTACATGTCTAAACTTGACTGAGTTGAAAGCACACTGTCACTTACAGAATCTAAAATTTCTGCATAAAGTGTGCAACAACAACAACAAACAGCCTTATCCCAACTATTTGGGGTCGGCTACACGAATCCTGTTCCACCATTCCGCTTTGTTT
>JAOXJP010047340.1:0-30449 GCA_025762735.1 Platanus orientalis
TTCAGGATTCATGTTTAAGGTTTGAGTAGTTTATTAAGGCCGGCTCTCAACTTGACGCCACCCTCCTCCTTTATCCGGGCTTGGGACCAGCAATGTCTGAAGATACAAACATTGGCGGAGTTATGCCAATAAAAAATTATTATATTTTTTTGATAAGAATAAATATATTTATTATATTGTGGGGGTGAAGTATAAGGCCAATTCGATTTTGGGATCTGATCATTGACAGGGTCAAGAAAAGGCTTTTGAGTTGGATCTCCTGTGTATTTTTAGTAATGCTGACTGCACCTAAATTCAGTTATCCAGAGGTTCCAACACCCACAAGAAATTTCTTATTGGAGGCTTTGAATGGGAGGAAGAGGATGCATTTAGTGGGATGGAAAAAAGATTGGACTGCATACAAACAGGGTGGTCCTAAGCATTAGGCCATTGAAAGTGATGAGCAATGCTTTGCTAACTAAATGGATATGGAGGTTTGGAGAAGAAAGAGACAGTTTATGGCGAAAGCTCATTGCATCCAAATATGGGGTGGGAGTCAAGAATCCTGGTCAGAACCTATGGGTTGAGCTTATGGAATGGTAAGGTATAATGAATGGTTATGAGTCTTTTCTTGCAAAGGTTGGCTACAAGGTTGGGTGGGGACATGGGTCAGATTTTGGAAGGACACGTGTGTTGAGGTATATTAATTTCTGTCTCATAACATGTGAAGGATTTGTGAGAGTTGGTTAGTTCACTGTTAACATGGTATCAGAGCCAAGCCAGGTTGTGAGTTTGAATCCTGTTGAAGTATTCTCCTGGACGTGGTACTGCATGTGTGTGTGTTTTGTGGACTCAGATCTGGTTCCTCAATTGTTCCCAGAAGAGAACAGTGTTTCTCTTGAGAGAGGGCGGGGGGTGTTGAAGTGTATTAATTTGTCTCCTAACACCTTAAGGTTTCGGTAGAGTTGGTTAATTCACTGTCAGCAGTGTGGTGTGGGGATATCCTGTTGATGCTAGATTTCTACGAAATCTTTGCACTGTCTACTTGCAAGGACGGGTCAATGCACATGTTGTTAAGAAGGGAACAAGGGTCTTTCGGTTGGGATTTACACCTTCGCAGAGCATTTAATGACTGGGAAGTGGACATGGTAGCAAGGCTGATAGAAAAGTTAAAAGCATGCTGACATAGATAACATGGACGATGAGGATGTGAGGTTATGGAGAGGAGGTGGAGGGGATAGATTTTCAGTCAGAGTTTATTTCAACTCCATGAATAATGGAGTTGAGGATTGCAAACAGAAAAAATCATTTGGAAATCCAAGGTACCATTGAAGGTGACTTTTCTTTTGTGGCCTTGTGGGTCGTCACCATAGGCAATTTGATGAAAAGGGGTGTTCAAATGCCTATAGGTGCAGCTTGTGCCTCTCAGATTGCTGAGACTGCTAGCCATCTTTTCCTACATTGTCCCATTGCCATTCCATATGGTACCATTTCATGAAAAAATTTGGTAGGTTGTGGGCTATTCATGCTTCTTTGAAGGACCTTCTTGAGGAGTGGTGCCAGGGTGGCCTGGGGGAGCTTTCAGTAAGGGGAAGAATCATATGGCGACGCATACCGGCTGCTGTGCCATGGATCATATGGCACCAAAGGAATTTATGTGTTTGAAGTCTCCTGCTCCGATCCAGGGAAGCTTTCATCCCAAACTTATCTATGTTATTTTACTGGTTATCATTTATTCCCATGTTCTCTAATGTAAAATATCATGATTGGGTTTTTGAGTGGGAATCTCTAATTTATATGTAAGAGATTCTTGGTGTGGAGGGATGTATTTCTTGTACCTTCAATCAATATAATTATATCTTTATCGATAAAAAAAAATGTTATTACATAAAGTATTAATATGTTTTTATTTAATGTGTTATTAAATTTAACCATCCTGCTCAACAATCCAATCATCCAGTTTAAGGGTTTGACTGGATGGGTGTAATAATCTTTGAATAATCAATTGTTTATCATGGTCCAGTGGATTAGCACACAAGTAAATGCTAATGGTTCACAGTCCTAGTGGTTTGACCATTCAGCTCTGTCTGGTTTGTTAAACACTGGCTCTAAGTCACATTCATTACCCTAAACGTATACATCAGTGTTGAGAAGAAAAATTGCCTTGACGCCCACAGATGTAAATCCTGGAATCTTAATCACATAGAATTGAATGGTAATGGTTTGTATTTTTAATTATTTTCTTAATGGTCATAACTGCTGCAGTGTATATTACCAGAAAGCTGAATGATGTCAAATTATTGGAAAAGCTTAGGAACCTTTTTGTGATGATCCCAACACAATGAATGCCATCTGCATGGGTATGTGTACTACTACTGAGTTGGATATGGTTTAGCTGTGCCTTTCAAAATCCAGGCTATTTAATTTATACTAAAGATATGTGAAAACAATTGTAAATTGTATATAGGAAGAGAAAATTTACAGCCATATTTTAGAATATTTAAGTAGTATGTATAGCCTTGTCAATGTACCCTATTGTGTATGGGTTAAACCTACTGAACAAGCATTGGTGTCTGTCACACTGACCTTGAAAAGCCCGATAAGCAGACACGTCCGTATACACACATGCTTACACACACACACACACACACATGCGCGTGTATTTTTTAATATCTTATTACTAAAGCTTATACAATATAACTGTCATATTTCTATCACAAAAATAACTTAATGTTTCTTATAAAAGTGTAATTGATTATGGGTGTAAGCTAATATCAGGTAAACTTCATAACTCACTGTAGGTTACTTTACTTAATTTTGGATATCTTTTTAGTAAGTAGAACTTACGCATTAATGACTGTCTTTTACCTACCATAAACATTACCTCATGTATGTCACAAAGGTGTAATTGATTCTGGGTAAGCTCATACCAGGTAAAGTTCATAAGTCACTGTAGGTTACCCCTTGTAACATAAGTGACTTATTATGGATGTAACATGTTTTGGTGAGAACATTATACCTTATAAAAGTTGTACGTGTGTGAAACAAAAAGGCAGGTCCAGGCAAAGATGAAAGGGAAGAGAAGACTATGAGACCTAGATTGATTTCGGTTGTTCTCATTCTCTCTACATGTTGCAGAGGTTTTCTCTACTCTTAAGACATTGAAAAAAAAGCTGTTTAGTCATGACAGCTGCGAGTATCTAGTGCCATGTTGTGGATTATTGACATGAGTTTCTGTGTTGATTTGTGTGTCAACATGGAAAAAAGTCTAAAATAGTCCTTGTTACAGAGGTCAAACATGTTTTGCCCTACTTCCCATGCATGACACCTGTACCGCATAAGGTTAAATATGTGTGTTGACATGGGAAAGGTCCAAAATGTAGTGTCCTTACATAAGGTCAAATATGTCTTGCCTAACCTCCCATGTGTTTTGACATGTTTTGCCTAATATATTTATACATACATACACAGTGGCACATATATGTGCTTCAAGAGAAGATGAAAAGATGTCTCCATCCAAGTTAATGGTGTTCATATTTGGATTGTTTTAATTGTCTAGATGGATGGATTATGGTTCAAGCTTCTTTCTAAAATAGAAAGGTGAGGAATGGAAACTTTGTCTACACTTATTTAGTGTAATATAAAAGTTCTGGTTATGTTTACGAGACAAATTGCAGGGGTGTGGGGGGGGGGGTTGGAATCAAGAATAGAGTTTAGAAACAAACAAGTTGCCATGAAAATTTAAGAACCAGAAAATAAAATCACAAAAAGAAGATATGAATGAGTTAGAATAGAAAATGGGGAGAAAATATAAGAAAAGAGTCCAAAAGGGTATTTTTGGACAGAAAATCCGAAAATTACCAAAATGCTCCTTTTACGCATCAGAAAATTCTGAAATTTTTATGGTCGTTTCTGATGTTTTCCAGGGTTCTACAGTTAAAATTTCATTAAATTCCAACAAAAATTGATGAGTTAAATCACAAAATTTCAAAAACTTGAAGGTGCTTTGATGGAGGTTTAATAAGAAGAAGAAGATGAAAAATGAAAGAAAGACAGTGAAGAATAAGAAAACCAGAGAAAAGTAGAAAGAGAAGAAGATAAGAGAGATACATTGGAGAAAGAGGGGAGGGTGAGGTGGATACTCACAAGTGCACTAAGGTGCTACAACCTACATGTAGAGAAGAGGGGAGCTTGGGAGATGGCATCAATCCTTGGACTATAGCCACACCTTGGGAATACCAAAATCTTCAAAAACTTGTTTATTCTTCACTATAAAATTATGGGGGAGGGGTTGCTTTTAAATAGACTTACAATCTTAAACAATTAGAAACTTCCTAAAATCCTAAACTTGCTAGCCAAGTTTTCTAAGACAAAAAACTTAATTTCCTAAAATTTAAAATTACTCAAACTCAAGACTTTTTAAAAAAACACTTGGCACCCCCTTAGTAATTTGGTCATAACTTTCCCAAATCACATCGGATTTGTGCAATTTTGGTCTCGCTAGAAAGGTAACTAAATAACCTATCTAATGACACCAAAATCAAACCAAAAAGTCAAGTTTTGGCCATAAAAAAATTGGGTCCAAAGTGAAAAACGGGATTACAGCTAAAAACTCAAAAACAAAACTAAAATAACCATGACACTATTGGCCTTATTACAAAATTACCTACCCCTTACAAAATTTGAATTGACCCCACATAACATGTAAATTTAAATCGTGCCTTCTTATGTGGGGGTACATACATAAGTTGCATGATGTTGCCCGCATCATTATAATGTTCAAAGACCAATAGCTTTGGGGAAGGGGGTTCGGATACTCGGAGCAAGCTCTCAAGGGGGATAAGATTGGTGAAGGTCAGAGGTGAATAAGGTACATGGTATCTTTTTATTCACCCTCTCCCCCATTTCAAAAAAATAAAAAAATAAAAAAGGTACAAGTAAGCAAGCAAGAGAGGGTCATGATGGGACAGGAGTGGTAGAAAGGGTTAGGTTATGGAGGGGCATTGAAGCTAGTAGTTCAGCTCTTTTTAACTAAAGAAAGCCTTGTCCCAACTATTTGGGATCGTCTACAAGAATAATGTTTCACCATTCCTTTCTATCATGGGCAATATCTTTGTTAAATCACAGGCACTCATGTTTTTTACCTCACTACTTCAACCCTAGCCATTTTCGGCCTTTAACCCTTTGTAAGCACCTTCAAATTGCACCATATGACTCATTGATGCTGTGATTAGTCTTCATTACACATGACTGAGCCATCTCATTCTACTCCCCTCATCTTTTACTTGATTGTTCTACCCTTGTAGGCCTGTAGGGTTTGATAGAAAGAAGAGAAATATAGAAAGAAGAGAGAAGGAAAGAGAAGGGAGAGATGGAGAAATCGTGTGTATGGGTTTTAACCTCTACACCACTAAAATATTATTCATTACTTGTAACAACTATATCATTGACATAGACAATTAATGTTGTAAGCTTGGTTTGTACTCACTCAACAAATAAGGTATGATCACTCTGACACTGTTTATGCCCATTTTTCATCATATCAAGTCTGAATCTTTCAAACCAGGCTTGGGTGATTGTTTTAAGCCATACAATCCCTTCTTTAATCTTCAAACCTTTTCGTTTCCCCCCAGAGCGTTGGAGACTAGGAGGAGTTTGCATGAATACTTCTTTTTCGAGATCATCATTTAGGAAGGCATTTTTCACATCAAATTGGTACGAGGACCGGCTCTGTGTGGTAGTGAGTGAGATGAGCACTCTGAGTTCATCTTGGCAACTGGTGTGAACATTTCCTGATGGTTAATTCCATACATTTGAGTGTAGCCCTTTTCTACGAGTCTAGCTTTGTACCTCTCTATTGTACCATCAGCTTTTATACTTAACTGTATGCACCCACTTACAACAAACAGGTTCTTTGCCTCGAGGGAGATCAATTGTTTCCCATGTAAAAGAGATCTCACATTCTCCTCCACTGCATATTTCCAATGTAGTTGTGAAAGAACCTTTGACACATTGCGAGGTACAAAAATTGACGACAAAGCAGAAGAAAAACTATGAGATGATGAAGACAAGTGATTTAGTGAAACAAAGTTAGAGATAAGATGTTGGGTGCTTTTGAATGACAATTGGAACATCAATAATGAGAGATATTTAAAGGAATAATACCTAATTCAGGAGAAGGATCCAAAGAGGCCTCTTGATAGGGAGTTTGAGATGGAGATTTGTCTTTTTCCTTTTCTTCTCCTCTTTTGGAATACACTTTTTAATGTCTTCCCTTTAGCACAAACATCATCATAACCACCACGATCAAAGAAATATGATGGAACAAGTAAATGAGATATATGAGATATTTCTTCTCTACCAACATTCTATCCCTAAAGAGAGGTCTTTTGTGTAGAAAAGAAAGAGATGTCTTCAAAGAAAGTCATTTCTCTAGACATAAGATGTTTTCTAGTACCAGGATGATAACATTTATACTTTTCTTGATTCATAGCATAACCAAGAGAAATACACGATTTTGGAGTCCAATTTAGTGCAATTAGATTTGGAAATGTGAACAAAACTTATACACCCAAAAGTTTTTTGAGGAAGAGGAAACAAGTTAGAAAGAGGATAAAGAAGCTTAAGAGGTGTCTTAAATTGAAGAACGCTAGAAGGCATTCGATTCATAAGAAAGTTTGTGGTCTATAGTCTCATACTAGAACATCTTGGGGACATTTATTGTAAACATAAATGTCCTAGTGATTTCAAGTAAGTGGCGATTTTTCCTTTCTGCAACACCATTCTGTTTAATTATGTCAGGACAAATAGTTTGATGAATGATGCCATACCTATCAAAGAAGGAAGTAAGACTCGCATATAAGTAACCCCCCTAGTATCCAAATGAAAAACATGAACTTTAACACCAAATTGTGTAAAAACCAAATGAATAAATAACTTAACAACATAAAAAACATCTCTTAGCTTTTATTCTGCTATAATCATCAACAAACGTGAGAAAGTAACGGAAACCAAACAAAGAAACTATAGTATAGGGCCCTCACACATTAGAATGCACAATGTTAAAAGGAAATGGACTTCTTTAATTACTAATGGGGTAAACAAAGCGACAATGTTTCACAAGTTCATGAGGTTCATAATGCAAATGAGAAGAATAAAGAAATAATTGAAGAAATATCTTTTTAAGTAAAATAAAGGAAGGATGACCTAATTTGTTGTGACACTATAACAATTGTTCATAACTGCTCTTATTCGTACTCCTCTTCAACGTTGAAACCTGTTGGACTGGTGAGGCAATTGGAGATGAAGTATCCAATAAGTACTAGCAATCCTTCTCAAACCTCCAGCCAATCATCCTCTTTGGTTACAAACCCCGAATGACACAATGAGAAAGAAGAAAGGTAACATTATAGTTAAGAGATTTAGTGATATGAATAATGAACAAAAGATTGAGGGAAAAATTTAGAACATGAAAAACAAAGGACAATTGCATTGAAGGACTAGTAATGATATCACCTTTACCCACAATAGAGGAATACGATCCATTATCTATGCGGACCTTATCCCTCACTGAACACACATGATAAGAAAATAGTGATGATATACCAATCATGTGATGTGATGCTTCAGAATCAGTAATCCAGGAGCTGGAAGGAGTAGATGACGCATTAAGCGCAAACGAACGCATTAAGCGTAGATACAGATGTACTTGAATGTGCAAAGGTAGAGGTGGAAATGGTAGGAGGATTTAGTTGGACCATGAATCAACAAAATGCCTAAACTTCTTCATGGGACAAGATCCTATCAGATTTAGTGGGAGTAGAAGAAATTGGAGCTGGTGGATCAAAGGAAGGTGTTGAAGTAATGGAATAAGCACTAGAGAGTCTGTTACCAAACCAACTACCACTTGGGCCTCTAGGAAATGTACGAGCCTGAGAATCTAGGGAATAGCCATGCAGATCCTGGCATGTATCCTTGATGTGTTGACGACGCCTGCAATGTTCACATTTCAGCTGATCTCTATCATCAGACGCACCGCCAAACTTGTCGCCACCACCACGACCACAACCACTTCCTCTACCATCTCTTTGAAACGATGAAATCAAGGCTGATCTCTCTATTTGAGTAAGATGAACCATAGTACTGTGCCACTTTTCTTCACGGTGGAGATAAGCATACACCTCATTGAGGGAAGTGGATTTTTCCTAGAATGATGACTCAAATGCTCTTACTTCGGATCAAGCCAGCCGACAACTCATAAATGCAGAACTCCTAACCTGTTGTGCATAGGCAATGATATCCTCCTTAAATTTAGACTGAATTGTAAGGTAATGATCCATCTCTTCTCACATCTTCTTAAGAGTTAAATAATATGTTTCCAAAGGAAGATCTCCTTGCTTTAACAATGAGATACCCTGTTTTGGCTCATTTACTTTTGTTCTATTACCTGCTTCAGAGTAGGTTTGTGCTTCTTAGTCCCAAATCTGCTTTGTTGTCTTAAGGAAAAGGTAGGGACTACTAATTTCAAGCTTCATGGAATGAAGAAGCCATGACATAACAGACTAACAGTAGCATTGCCAGTCTTCAACTTCTGGTACTTCAGATTAGTGATACTTGGAATAGTCATGTCTTTGAGAATGTACTCATCTTTTCCACTTATGTAAAGAAGGGCTGACTGAGATCGGGCCAAATAATTCATACCATCAAACTTGATGGTTGTAATTAGAGCATTATGAACTTCAGTGGGATTGCTGCCCATACTGGTATCAACACTCTCAAAAGGGTTAGAGGTTTCACTCACTTTAGACATGTTATACGATCGCCTATAACACAAAGATGCACAATCAGCAATCACAACCCCACAACAACACCAAAAACACCAGGTTACTCATCTTGTTTTATCACACCAAACACTTCACAGGGGCTACATAGCCTCTCGATACTTCCACAGGCTGGAACAGGCTATACGATGGGTATAACACCCTTTGCAACTCTCAATAGGCCTCAAACATGTTAGCCAGGGCCAACAACATACCCAAACTACTAAATCCATAAATCCTGGTAGGTTTCATCGTGTACAAACATTGATCCACCAATTTTTAATGAATAAAATAAAAAAATTGCTATAGTAGGGCCAAGCTGTAAACAAGGGGGAGAAAAACCTTCACCGACACCTCAATATACATCCAAATCAAACCAAACCAACCAGTTTCAAAAGATTCCCCATTAAAAAACGACTCATCCACTTTAGATTAACCACCACGAAAAACCCCAACCTAACCGGATCGATTAGTTTGATTGAATTTGGGTTTTTCAAATTTTTTTGGCAACAACTCCAAAAAAGTACTTCCTAGCATTAAAAAATTCCGACAAAATGTTGATAATCATTGATAAATCATGTTCTACTCACCGATAAGTTTTGAGCTCTGACACATGGTACGGCCTGCTGACCTGTTTTGAGCTCTCATTTTTCTTAATCCTTTTAGAGATGAGATGGATAAGTGTGAATACATTTAGTGGTGTTCTGAGGCAGTTTTCGGGCTTTGTGTTCATTTGGCATAAAAGTATTTTTGTTGGGATTGGGGACAATAGTAAAGGTATCTATGAAGGTTGTGTAAATACTTGGAAAACTTCTAATCTATTACCTTGGGTTCTTTTTGGTTTTGGTTCATTGTTAAAAGGATTTTGAGATTGGTGGTTTAGAATGGTAAGGATGCTAGCTTGTTAGGATAAGAGCTATTTATCATTTGGAGGGAGAACTTGGGATCCATTAGGTATGTCAAGAACTTCCAAGAGATTTTTTTTTTTGTTGGGAAAAGAGAAGGAGTGAAAAAAATATTTCTAAGTTGGAAGTTACTTTATTGGTGTTAGAAAGGTGTGGTCTTGGTTTGAGAAGGTTAAAGGGATGATTATAACTTGGAAATTGGCCGTGGTCTTTGAGCAAGGAAGAAAATACTATATGGAGTAGAGTCATTAATCATAGACATAGGACTTGTTATAGAAATTGAGATAACTCTACTGTTTCTAGATGCAATTGTTACATTGGAGATTGTATGGATTGCCATAGTCTATATAGGATATGATCAAAATGCAAAATACATGGGGGGTCACAATCTCACTACTATTCTAGGGGTCATCTTTTTATATGCCAATTATTGTTTGAACTTTGAACACCTTGATTTTGATGAAACAAATTCATTTACAAATATTAGAATTTTTTAATGTCAAATCTATAATTAGAAGAAGAAAGAAGAATGAACCAACACAAAGAGTATAGGGAGAGGGAAATAAGAGAAGATTAAGAGAAAGAAGAAAGAGAGGAAATTTGAAATCGTGTGTGTAGTCTGCTCAACACTACTAAAATATTATTTATATTTTATTGATGGTATATCGTATATAGTATATATCCGGTATATATTATAATATACTAACATCTATACCCTCTACACTCTTACCCTCCCCCTCAAGTTCGGGAATATATATCTCTCATTCTCAATTTGCTCACAACATTATGAAACCTAACACCATTTAGATTCTTCATAAGAACATCTACCAGTTGGTCTCCAGTTTTAACAAAAGGAGTACAAATTCATCCCCATTGCAATTTCTCCTTGATAAAATGATGATCTACCTCAATAGCAGCCTTATTGTCATAGTACAAGGCCATATGATGAGGAACAAAAACACCAAACTCCATTAATAATCGTTTCAGCCACACAAGCTCACACACACCATGTGCCATGGACCTGAACTCAGCCTTTGAACTGGATCTAGCAACCATTGCATGCTTCTTACTCATATTTTCACCCACAAAAGTACAATAACCCAAGGTGGATTGTCTATCAGTGATTGATCCTTCCCAATCTGCATTGGTATACGCCTCCACTCTGTGATGTCCATGAGAAGAATAGAACACACCTTTCCTCGAACAACTTTTAAGGTATCTGAGAATCTGATTAGTAGACTCCATAATAGCACAAAAAAGCAGGCTACATAGTCTTTGTGACCACTCCAACAACTCCACATGGCTAAACACAATCACCAAATCCTTTTTACTTGCTTCCACCAAGATTAATAGCCAACCTTAGCACTGATATGCTTCACAACATCACCCAATTCACTGACCTACACAGGTCCATATACTTGCCACCACAAATGTCAACCGAAACACATAGAACCATAGAACATATGCAAACCCAGAAATCCAGATCAAGGATGCATAGAGCATAAAAAAATGACATACCCTATGAAGTTTCATCACAAAAATCTAAAAAATGGATTTTTCATTTAACACCGAGACTTCCGATGGCATGAGACTGATTGAAATAAATACCACAAAATCGCTGTCCAGGCCAAAAATTAGTTTTCGGAAGGGATGAACTCACCACAACTTGTTCAATCCTTAACCAAATCGAATTAAACAAAAAACAAATGATAGATCATAAAAAAAAAAAAAAACCAGTCCTCTTGCATTAAACCCACATAAACGATCCTAATTTGATATAATCGATTAGTTTCATTAGATTTGTGATTTTTTGGTCCTGTTGCAAAAACCTTCGATTGATGCCCTTCCACACATCAAAAAATTTAGAAAATTAATCGCAATACTCAGGAGACTGAGACCTATCATCGGCTAATTTTTCCAACCATTGGTACTGTACGGGGTTGCTAACGTTAGAGTGCGGCTATGTTGGCGTGAGCTCATGTCTGGTTCGTCCGATTTCCCTGATTGATGCTTTAATACTGACTTGAATTTTATGTGAGTTGATGATGTTTAAGTTAGAAAAATAAGTGAAGATGAAGAACAAAGAATAAATTTGGACATCGTGTGTGTAGTTTGCTCTACACCACTAAAATATTATTTATATTTTCTTAATGGTATGCCGTATATAGTATGTATATGGTATATGTATAATAATACAGGACCTCTTTACCCTTACACTTTTACATTCTCCTTTATATATATTTTAATATATGGTGCGGAGACCAAAATGCCCCTACACCTCTTTACATCAACACGTTAACACTGCCCCTCAAGCTGGAGCATGTAAATCAATCATGCCCAGCTTGTTGCACAACAATATTAATTGAGGTTTTCCTAATGCTTTAATAAATAGATCTCCCAGACTCCTAGCTGATCTTTAAATTTCATATATGGAGTTTCAACTTGTTTGTTCACCACCAGATCACGAATAAAGTGATGGTCAACTTCTACATGCTTGGTCTTCTCATGAAATACTGGATTACTTGCAATGTGCATAGCTGCTTGATTATCATAGTTCATTACAAGAGGTGATGCAACCATCATTCGCGTCTCCTATAGAAGAGATTGCAAATATAGCAACTCACAAGATGTAAGAACCATAGCTCTATACTCAGCTTTAGCACTAGATCTAGCTACGACATGTTGTTTCTTGCATTTCCATGTAACTGAATTTTCCAGCCACAAATGTATAATACGCCATTGTTGATCTCCTATCATGTGGAATTCCAACCCAATCTACATTTGAATAACCAATGACACCCAAACTAGATGATGGGGTGTAAAGAATGCCCTTCCCCTTGCTACTCTTCAAATACTTCAGTATCTTGCACACAATATCCCAAATGTGGTTGATGTTGAGTGTGCATATATTGACTCACAATACCAACTAGAAATGTAGTATCAGACCGTGTTACTGTTAAATAAATAAGTTTACCAACCATCCTCCTATAGCGACTTGTATCGGAAAATATCTCACTGTCATCAAGTCCCAACTTGAATTGGGATCCATGGGTGTATCAACTGGTTTACACTTCAACATGCTAGCTTCGTATAGTAAGTCCATGACATACTTCTGCTGAGATATGTAAATGCCTTGCTTGGATCTTGCCACCTCTATGCCTAGAATGTTTCGTAGGTGGCCCAAATCCTTAGTCTGAAAAACTTTCCCCAGATATCTCTTCACATCAACAATTTCATCAGAGTCACTCCCTGTAATTATAATTTCATTGACATATACAACCAGATATGTAACCCATGTCTTCTGTTTGCGAACAAATACTGAATGGTCTAACTGAACCCTTTTAAACTTATACGTGAGTAGCATTTGACTAAATTTGACAAACTAAGCATGTGGAGATTGCTTAAGGCCATAAATCACCTTCCTCAGTCTATACACTTTATCACTCTCCCCCTGAGCAACATACTTGGGAGGTTGCTTCATGTAAACTTCTTCCTGTAAATCACCATTGAGGAAGACACTTTTTACATCTAATTGATATAATGGTCAGTATAATGAGCCAGCCACAGATATAAGAACCCTGACTGAATTAAGTCGAGTAACTAGAGAGATGGTCTTAAAATAATCCACACCAAAAGTTTGGGTATACCTTTTTGCTACTACGGTAGCTTTAAGTCTTTCAATAGTGCCATCTGGATGCTACTTAATTGTGTATACCCAACGACATTCAACTGTCTGCTTTCCTGGAAGAGAGTGGTCAGCTATCAGGTTCCATTACGGTGAAGTGCAACTATTTTTGCATCCATGGCTTGTTTCCACCTAAAGAACTGCATTGCTTATACATGTTACTTTGGTAGGGAAATGGTAGACAAGGATAGTGCAACCGAACGAAATACTAATGAAAAACAGGCAATGGTAACAAAGTTTGCAATTGCATATAGTGTACAATATTGCTTTCCTTTGCGCAGTATGATAGGTAAATAAAGGGTGGTGGTAGGAGCCTCAAGAGGAGGAGATGATTAAGTGATTACAAAGGCTTTAGACCTCTTGAGAGATACCTTTAGTGGAGCTTCAGAAGGGGCTGGTGTAGTTGAGGAAGCAGGAATAGAAACCTGTGAGTCAATATAATGAGATGATTCATTAGGTAAATTAGATAAGATGATAGTGTCATGACCTTGACCTTCGGATGAAAAATAAGGAGTATTCTAAAAAAATATAACATATGCACTAAAAAACATGCGATGAGATGAAGGGTCATAACATCTATATCCCTTTTGAGTCCGAGATTACCCTGGGAAGACACATTTATAGGCTCTAGGAGACAGTTTATCCTGACCAGGATCCAGAGCCTGAACAAAGCATGCACGTCAAAAATCACGAGGAATGAAAAACAACTCAGAATTAGGAAAAAAAACAGAATGTGGAGATTTATTTCCCGATACAAAAGAATGCATGTGATTCACTAGAAAGCTGGCAGTTAGTATGGCATCACCCCAATAAACTTATGATACATGCATGTGAAATAAGAGAGTTTTGGCTATATCAAGTTAGTGTCGGTTTTTTCTCTCTACCACTCCATTTTGTTGGGGAGTATGAGCACATGAGATTTGGTGAACAATCTCATTAGAGGTGCAAAATTCCAGTAGATCATATTACATATATTCTTCTACATTATTCGATCTAAAAGTGAGAATGCGATAACCATATCGAACTTCTACTTATAAAACATCATAAAAATAACAGGCAATTCAGAATGATTTTTTTTTTAATAAAAAGAGCAAAGTCATACGGGAATAATCATCCACAAAAGTAACAAAATATGATTATCCAAATAAAGATTTATGTCTGGTTGGACGCCTGGACCCCGATTGTCTGAATGAATCAAAGCAAAAGGACTAGACTTACTACCCTCAACCCTACTAGGAAAAGACTCATGATGATGCTTGCCTAATTGATAAGCCTCACTCTAAAGCAGACACAAACTCTAAACAAAAAATACTTTGTTTTACTTTCTGAAGAGAAGGATGCCCCAGACGATTGTGTCACACATTAGAGGAGAAACATTGGAACTAAGAGCTGTTGCACTACCACCTCCTGGGTCTCCATCTAGATGGTAAAGTCCATTCGCCTCATGTCCTCCATCAATCATCTTCCTCATTTTGAGATCTTGAAAAACACAAGATGGATAAAAGGTTACTAAATGGTTTAGAGACTTGGTTAGTTTACTTACAGACACAAGGCTGAAAGGAAACTTAGGGACATATAAAACAAATGAAAGGGATAGGGATAGAGTTAGGTTAGCATCTCCACAATCACTTATAGTCCTAGTAAAGCCATCTGTAAGAACTATATTAGATGCAGATGTTGACATAGAGAGTGTGGTCAAATTTGAGGATGTACTAATCATATGTTCAAAGGCTCTTGAGTCTATGAGCCATGATGACCCCTGAGTAACAAGGCAAATAGTACCTGAATGTGTAAGAGTAGCCGTAGGAGCCGACTGATTGAAAGAGATAGTTTGGCTCTGAATGCGCTAGAACAAATTGTTGTATTGGATGGTGTATTGGAAGCTTGTTTGTCAGAATAGCTATCGTCAGTCATGTTTCCTATTGATAAGTCACTGGATGTAGTCAAGACATTAGCCCTTGCAGGTTTCTAAACTTATCCCATCATTTTTTAGAGATGTGATTAGTTTTTCTATAGTGAATACACTTGTGTGATACATTTGAGCTTCTTCCTCTACCTTGGCCACTACTAACACTATGGTCTCTACCTCCATTCACACTACCTTGTCCACATCTAGCCATAGACACAAATGTTGAGCTTTCACTATGAAATGGTCCAGAAACAGGAGATGGTGAAAGAATAATAGCTCTAAGGACCCTGGTATAAGTATTATTAAGATATGGAACAGTCTCACCCGCAAGTATCTGTCCTCTAATACCCTGAAAGTTAGAGTTCAAGCAAGATAAGAACTTGGTCTCTTGAAATTGCTCCCTTTGCTGTTTCAACTGTTCTATGTCACTAGTGTTGGGTTGATACATATTCAGCTCCTCTCACATACCACATAAGGTGTTGTAGTACTCTGACTTATCTCTTTGCTGCAACATGAAAATATTCTCATAAAGTTAATATATCCTAGAGACATTTTTGTCCATAAAATATGTCTCTTGTAAAGCAATTCAGACCATTTATGCTGTTGCTCAAGATAAAGAGTTTAAGGTGGTGGACAATTGGAGATGGATAAGAGAAGGGGGAGATTAGTCTATCAAGCTCAAAAGATGTATCAATGACTGGGAAATGGAGCAAATGGCTAGGTTCATTGGATTGGTGGAAAATCACAGATTATGGATGGACATGGAAGACACTCGTTGGTGGACTCTTGACAGAAATGGTAAATTCTCTGTCAAATCTTGCATGAGCATATATGGAGATGGTGATATGGGTAATCATTCTGGGAGGGCGTTATGGAGCCTTAAGGCCCCCTCTCGAAAGTGCTTTTCCTTTTATGGCTCACTTGTAGGAACTGGTTGCCGACTATAGATAATCTCCAAAAGCGAGGTATGTGCATTCCCGATGCTTGCTTTTTTTGTTATCAAGCAGCGGAAGATGCGAGTCATATATTGATCCATTGCCCTTAATGCCATAGAAATCTGGAACAAAATTTTAGGGGATGTGGGTGTTGCTTAGGTTTTTCACAACAATGTGTGGGATTCTTTGAAGGGTTGGCATATTAGGAGGGCTTCCCATAAACGGAGGGTATGGAGTTTGGTCTTTCCCATAGTATGTTGGTCTATATGGCTGGAGCAAAACCAAAGAATTTGTGAGAATTTTGTAGAGCCGACTTTCAATATCTACGAAAGAACCAAGGACCGGTTTTTCTTTTGAGTGATAAATTGTAAAGAGTGGGTGGGTCTTTTTGTTGTAGACATAAAGGAAGGGTGGGTAAATTGTATTAAAGATATTCCCCTAGTGTAGCCCTCAGGCAGTGGTTGTATTTTTTTGGGATTGCTTATCCCTTTTTAATGAATTCTTCTTATCAAAAAAACTTCTTCCTGGCCCCAAGAAAGACTTTCATAGCTTGAGCTCACAACCAAGGTTCAAAATATCGTTATTGCGACTCGTATCGCGGACCCGAAATACGGGTACATCTCGCGTATCGCAGCTTGTCGCGGAGATACGACGTCCGAAACTGAGAGACGGGTGAGATACTAGTCAAATGAAGGAATTTTGATTTGAAGCTTTAGGATTTGTTAGAATAATCACTGATTCACACTTTGGAATCATTAAATGTAAGAAACAACCATCCATGATGGTTGAGAAAACCGTCATATTTATGACATATGTTGTTGCTTATGGAATCTATGGAAACACCATGTAAACTTTAGAATTTTTGAATGTAATCGTAAGAAATGTTATAATAAGCATTATGAAATACTTATAAACCATTATACTTCATTACATACTTGGGTATCAATAGTTGACAATCGGTACCCTCGTGACACTCATTATCGCACATGTGCAGAATTTTAAGTGTTAAAATGTTGATAAATAAGTAATTAACACTACACATTGCCAAAAAAAAAAAACTATAAATCCACATCCAAAAGTATTATAAAAATAAACTACAACAGTGAAAGTATAAAACTAGAGTAGAGAAATATAATACAGTAAGATAGAGTCATAGAGAATAATACTAGTGCTAAGGGTCAAGACTACTTCCAAGTTCGAAGTTCAAACCAACTCAATCTTCATCAATACCAGTATAAGTGTAACATATTACATATGTAGGCTAGCTAGATAGATAACATGGTTCAAATTTCATAATGACTACATGACCTAAGTACATGTTTGATACTTTAATGGAATCTTCTGTTTTTTTTTTTTTTTTGTAAAAAATATAAAAAATTTTAAAAAAATACAAAAAACATAATAGAATTAAGGTAAACACACTTTGTATGTTTTAATATGTTCAAATACGCTTTCTGAATTTTTTCTTATTTTTTGACATTTTTGGAATTTTTTAAAATATTAAAATATTAAATAAATACAAAAAATATTTTATTTTCAGAAATCTACCAAATTGATATACTATGTGCAAAATGAGATGTAGTATTTCATATAAAAAAATTAGACCTAACAATGATCATTTCATATAAAATTTTAAATTTTCTTTAATTTTTTAATTTAAATATATATATATATATATATTTCCGAAAATTATTATTTTTCCATGAATGTGTAGATCTATCATAAATGTATACCATATAAAAAATTTGCAAGGATTAGAGAAGCAATAAAAAGATTACCGAAGTTTTTGTTGAGATTTGGGGTTTCCGATTCGATCCTTCAATACGGCTCAAATCTCCATTTTCAAATGAAATGGACTCAAGTGGAATCATAGATTTAAGCAATACAAGCTAAATCAAACAAAAAATTTGAAAAAAAAAATGATTTTTGGTGATTTCTATGATTTGCAATACCCTTCTTCCGGCTGCGAGACGCGATACGCAAGACAGCTATTTTAAGTGAAAAAAATGTCTGTTTTGACCCTGTTATCGTGAGATGAAGGCGTATCACGCGATACGTCTCGCGATAACATGTCCAAGGCTCAATATTCCGCAGTATGTAGTGTTATCGTCTCGCATAGGTGCGATACCGGTACATCTCGCGCGATACGGGCCATATCGCGCAAGATTTTGAACTATAGTTACAGCAAGGTTTGGTGAATTTTTTTATTATGTGGAGCAGGTTTTGGGACTGAATCCTACACTTTCTACGAGGTATTTGAGGCTTCTACATGAGGTAAACACAGATCTTCAAAAGCTTGAGTGAATTCGAAGGTGGAGCTTGATTCTCTGAAGTTTCTACTAAAATTCAGGTAATTGAGGGTTTTCTATAATAAATAGCTAGAGACCTTGAAATTTTATGAAATTTCTATGAGAGCACCCTGAGTACCTGCGTGGAATAACCCCGGAATTTTGATTCTGACACGTGTTAGGGATATTTTGGTAATTTTCCAACTTTCTGGAAAAAATTACAGATTTAATCCTAGCCCTGAAAATTCCAGATTTTATTTATTGGGCTGTTCTTTAATTATTTGAAGGCTTCCGCATTATATCCTACATTAGAAAGTCCTTCAACTCCAAAGCATCATTCTTCTTGGGGATTAAAGTGATGAAAGTTATGTTCAAATTCGACTCCAACATTTCATGCACTAAAAACTCATCCATAACATTCAAAAAATCCAGTTTGATGATCTCCCAGCAATGCTTGAAAAAAAGACATAGGAAAACCATCTAGCACAGGAGATTTTTCACCCCCTAGATCTTTGATGTCATCCACAACTTCTGCTTCCAGGAATGGCCTTTCCAAAGACTCCCTATCAAGGTCCAATAAATGATCAAAATTGAGGCCATCAAGGTTGAACCCTAATGGGATGTCTTTCTTTATAAAGGAGGTGACAGAAGTTAGGAATCTCCACCCTCAACTCCTCAATCTTGGAGATCCAACTATCACCCACACAAAGGTTGTGGATCAAATTGATCCTCTTTCTTTCGGAAGCTGCTTTGTGAAAAAAAATTGATATTCCTATCACCTTCTTCTAACCAGATGATTTTAGATCTCTACCTCTAATAAATCTCGTCCTTAAAAGCCAAATCATGAAACTCCATTTCCAGGGACTCCCTGGCAATACGCTCATTCAGGATGAGGAGAGCAACTTCCTCTTTAGCATAAATCTCTTTATTTTTCCTGCAACACATTTTCAATTTCACATTAACAGCGCCAAACTTAGCTTTGTACCACTCCCTCAGTTTGAATTTAAGATCTCTCAATTTCAACCAAAGAATACAACCCGGATTACCCTGAAAGACCATGCTATTCCAGACATCCTCCATAAAACCATAGAAACTAGGATCCTGCATCCACATTTCTTCAAATCAAAATGAAGTAGGACCCTATTTCTCCTAACCAGCTTTAAAGAGATGGACCAATGATGGGAAGTCAACATCGGTAAGGCCATTTGGACCAGATTCAGATATAACTCTTGCCACTTACGGTGGAAGAGGAACCTATCCAACCTACTAACCAATGGAGACTCTTGGAGAGTATACCAAGTAAAAGAAGCACCCTTCAGCGGATCCTCTTGCCTTTACCTCCAAAAATTATTTCTTGGAAGGTGCTAAATACCATGACAAATATTGATCCTCTTATCTTTGTTTCCCATCCCCCTCGCATTCCAAGAAATAATTTATAGATCCACAGATTAAACCTTGATCAAACCCCTACCCTTTCCCCTATTAGCACTCCCAACAAACTTACCTCCTCTCTTCTTATCATAGTTAACACTACTCTCCAACTTCTTGAGCTCCTTGATCAGTTTCTACTGCTCCCATCCTCCCCCACCAGGGCTGAAGAGAAGCTCATTGAAATGGCCACACCCAATTTCTTGAAATAACAGCGGAGTTTCTGGCTCAAAACCCTCAAAAGACATCCCAAAGAACTTCCCCAAGAGCTCAAGTTTAGTTAGCACCCAAAACATTAAAACTAGAAAAACAAAAAATAAAAAAGATACTAATAATAACAAAAAACTAGTCGAACAACTATGGTAATCAGACTTTTTTTATGAAAAAAAATTTTAATTAAAAAGAAAGAAAGGAGAAATAGGATACAACAAGAGAAAACAGCAAGCAAAAAAACAAGCTACACACTACAAATCAGAAAGCAGCAAAGATCCCTTGCACACCGAAGGCAATCCCACCCCCATTTTAGCAAGACCATCCGCTAACACATTCGCCTCACACAGAATATGAGAAATGGACAGAACCAAATGCCCAATAAGCATCCTAATCTCATGAAATGAAATGGGCCAAGTGCCAAGACCCCAAGAAATGACCAATACCCCACTAAACAACCACTTTGGTATCCCCTTCCACCTAGCCACCTAAAGCCTCAAGATCTTTAGGTCACACAGGCCCATAAGAAGAGAAAATACTTCCACCTTTGTCAAATCAGAAACACCTAAAGGCCCCCACACCACCCTCACAATATGACTATTCCAATCACAGATCACAAAAAGGACCTTGGCCACAATTTTATACACATTACCCACAAAACTAAATAAGCCAAAAGTTGGAAAGGTGGCCAGCCCCATGTAGAAGTATACATACATACATACATACAAGTTATATATATATATATATATATTAATGAAAAACAAGTTATAAAGAAGGAGAAGGAAAATACAGCAACTGAGGGGGTCGAGTGAAAGTACAAACAAAGAAAAGAAGAAAAAGGTAGTAAGAACTAAACGTTAGAGAATATACAAGAGTGTCAATCCCTTATTAGATCAGTAATTGAGAGCTCTTCAGATTCTTTTAGGACCATAACCCATGAAGCAACCTCAAAGTTAATAAAGTCAAAGGGTTGGGAAGGGGATCTTATGGGTTCTTCAAATATTCTTCTATTTTCAAAACACCCCAGCATGTTAAAGTATATTAATATATGTCTCTCCTAACACCTTAAGGTTTTGGGAGCATTGATTAGTTTACTGTTAACATGGTATCATAGCCAAGCTAGGTCGTGAGTTCGAATCCCAGTGGAAGTATTTTCCCAAATATAGTGGTGTGCGCATTTATGCATTGTGTCAATTGTGTGGACTCACGCCTGGCTTCCCAAGTGTGTTCCTAAGAGAGAACAGTGTTCCTCCTAAGGAGGAGTGTAGAAGTATATTAATATATGTCTCTCCTAACATCTTAAAGTTTTGGGAGAGTTGGTCAGTTTACTGTTAACACCCCATCCTTTTTTGGAACCAATGCAATAAAAGTTGTCTCCTAAATATAATTGCATAAGTCCAATGATCAGTTGGTCACTCCAGCTCCCATGTGCACCCACACCACTGTAATGGTATCAAAATAGAATTGAGCCCCACTCTTTGAGGACAAGATGAGTGGTGTAAGTTCAATTGTGGACTCCATTGTGTGTGATGTATCATATTGGGTGGTTTATTAAAATAAATTTAAAGGCACTCCACTAAATAACATCATCAGGGACACAAGGACTTGCTCAAACTCAAGTATGAGGGCGAATGTCTTGATCTGTCCTCAATCCCAATGGAGAGCCTCCCCCCCCCCACATCAAGCATGGTGAAGCTGAACTTTGATGATCCTTGGGATCTCCAGGCCGACAGGTAAATGTGATTCAATGAAGGCAGAGACACTTGCATTGCTAGCTGGACTCAAGGCTCTAAAAAGTTTGGGCTATACTACAGCAACTGTAGAAAGTGATTCAGCATCGGTAGTGAGTTGGGGCAAAAGAAAGTGCATGGGTCTATGGTGGTTGGCTAACATCACCCAAAAGATTAGAGAGCTAACCCAAGAGATGAATCTCATTCTCTCTTGCTCCTAGAACATAAAAGGAAGTGGCTGATTGTCTAGTGAAAAGTGGGGTCACAAGACCTTCTTCGTACTGGGCACAGTCCCTCCTGGTATAAAGATCAGCCAATTATAAGGCAATTCTGTCCTTGTATTTTTCTTTTACATTAATGAAATTATTCTGTTATTGATCAAAACAAAATGACTCTTGAATCAACCGGGTGGTTGATCTTTAAGATACACAGCAATCTTAACTCCATGATTAGATATTGTGGATTGGTAATTGTATCATAAGTTTGCTTCTTCAGGATACCAAAAGAACTTAATAGAATATTTAAAAAATGTTCAGCACTAATCCAATAAAATTGTTGAGAGAGAGGCATATGAGAACACAAATCAACTATTCTTATAAGCAAAGAACAAAATAACAATGCTAAGTGTGGTCTACGTTTTTAAATACTTTGTTACCACGACATTATAAACAGAAACAGTAAAAACTATAAAAGTCAAGCTAGAAATCCAAGTCAGATTAGGCCTTAATCCATAGTCCTTAGCGTAACAATATTGAGATTTAATTTGCTGATAACATGAAGACATAAAAATTGAATCACAATCATATCCACAAAGTAAAAAATCAAAATTGAAACACAAAATGTGATATTCCTTCAACAAAAAGCATAAATATGTAAATGAGAAAAACCACAATATAGCAGCAGCTAGCATATATTAAAATGACAATGGTAAACCAGCAACATACTGAAATACTGGATTCTCCAATCCTGTAACCAATTTCTTCACACACACTAACCTTCCTTGATCCAACTAAAGCTGCCTTGCATTCTTTGGGGCCAACAGTTGAATCATCACTGTTTAGAAGCACCTCAGCTGAAAGCCAGAACTGCATAATAGCCTTCGCCAATGTGTGAGCTACATTTCTTTGCTTCCAACATTGATTTTGTTCATTCAATCTAAACCGACTAGTAAAAGAAACCCAGTGACCTATTTGGGCTGCAGCAGTTGTCTTCCAAAGGCGCTCCTATTAACAAAATTTATAGGGGGAGGGAAAAATAGTAAGTTGCAGTACTAACATAAATGATTTTTTTTCAAACAAGTGAGAGTAATACGAAATAGGCTAATCCAAGACTGGGAAGGAAAACATCTAACTAAAGGAAAAATATACGTCACAGCAGAATGAAAAATGAGTTCAAACTTCAAAAAGCGCAAACAGAAACGAAAAAAGAAAAGAAATGGAGAAACAACTATGTGTATCTATGTTTATCCATAAAAAACACCTGCATAAAGTCATTCGCCAACCATGCCATTTCCTCGAGGACAAAATCCCAATGAGATTTCCGTCGGTTCTCAGAGGGAACATTACCCACAGATAGCTCAGCAATCCTCTTACGCTTAGCCTGTTTACTGGAATATGTTAGACCTTTGAAGCCCAAAAGAAAATAAAATAATGATAAAAGTCACTTCCAAATTATAACATAAAAGACCAGGAATCTGAAAAGAGAAGCATTGAAAATAACCTCTATCGTCCGTGCCTCTTCCAAAATAGAATCTTCATCAGCCTTGCTCACCAATTTTAGGTCATTGCTCTTACAAGTTTGAATCTCAGCAGCAGCTGTAGAGCCCTCCCCAGAAAAAGTAGCCTTTGGAAGCTCACAATTAAAAGAAGCTGTAGTACTTGAAGGTTTATCTTGAGGGCATAGACCTGCCTTTTTCGAACTGGAATTATCACCCAATGGATCATCCAGCTTTCTCTCTGTATTAGAAACAATATGGTCATTAGGTTCTGTTCCCCCATTGCGGGTAAGAGGTTTCCCCTCATTTTCCAAACCAGTTCTACTATCACATATTTCCTCCTCAATTTTGACTTGAGAACCATTGCTACTGAGGTTTGGTTGAACAGGATTAGGATCACCATTGGCGACAGCAACGGCATCAACAGCTTCAGTCTCACTGCTTTGTTTGACCAAATCAACATCAACTATGTCTGGAGTCCCTTCAAAAACAAATGTTTGTTCTAAAACATTTCCATTAACGTTGGCCTTATTCAGATAACGATCACTAGCAGTAAGTCCATCTAAGCTATGACTAATCTGAGTGCAGGACTCTAAGCCTGGCCCCTTTGGAGCGAAGGTTTGAGTTCTATTTTGATCTTCATTTTGCATGTCTTTCCCGCCTCTGTTTGGAATGCTGAACTCATTAAGTTCACCAACACTACTGACGTTCTCTGCCTTTTCTGTAGCTTCACAAGACATACAATCAAGACCAGATGAAACTCCCTCTTCCCTTTCTCCATCGAAATCAGGTGCCACAGCAGCAGTGATGTTAGGATCTTTCTCATCATCCAATAGCAAATGTTGATTATCTTTGCCATCCCTCAAGTCTCTGGAAGCTGTAACTTCTGGACCTTCAGGCAGACTACTTTCTGTCAGACCAGTAGCTACTTTATGAGCATGCACAGCATCCAATTCCATATACACCTGATTATCAGAAGCCAGTGTCTTGAAAACCACATTACCATTTGGGTTTGTAGATTTTGAGTTACAAATGGAAGAAACAATGTGGTCTTTTTGAGCCTTAGCTTCGTACACTGACCCCTTTCCATCCCTTGAACCATGGCAAGCAGAAGGTAAGCTTGAAGATCCATTACCATCAGCAGCTGGAACTAAATCAGTTGAGCAAGCTCGAGCACTATCACGACTTGATCTGGATCTATTCCTTCGAGCATATGCTTGGCTTTTCACAAGGCGGAATATCACTGAGTCTTCAGACTCCTTCGCATTAGTATTCCCATCTAACTGAGAAGATTGTTCCGATGGAGTAATGTTATTCCTTCTCCTGGGATGCTTGGAATTCCTCTCCCCATCAAGGTCATTTTCACCATCAAAAAGCAAAAGATTATCAGCACTATTTGGTTCACGACATGCAGGAGCCCCTGGCCTGCCACTGCTTTCAACAGAATCTCCATGAGGTGAGGCAGCTAATGCAAAGCTACCTTTCGCTTCACTGTAATAGCAAAACAAACCATTAACGGATCCACAAAAACTGTGTAGTTATAGTTTGCAGTTTGATACCCTAACACAAGGTTTATACCTAGTCACAAACTGCTCAGCAAGCTGATCTGTCAGGGACGTAGACTGAACACTGATCGAGGTTGCTGGCCTGTGTTTAAAATCCAATGGATTTCCCCCCTTCAAAAAAGGAAAGCTTTAAACCAACTGAACATGTGTAAAATTAGTATCAAATTCTATATAACAAACTTAAGAAAGTAACATAGGCACCACAAAGTCATACTTTCTCAAGAAACTCTAACTCCCTTCTTCGCTCCTCGCGAACATCATACTCCTGCCTGTAGTCAACAAAATAATAATTTGTTGCTTCTACATTAAAATGACAACAAAAGCAAACCTAGAAAGAATGTCAGTGTTACCTCAACTCTGCTTGAGCCTTTTCAATCGCTGCTCGGCGTGGAGAGGTTTTATTATCATTACCAACTCCACTGTCAATGACCCCTCCCATGGAATCAACCTCTGCATTTGCTAAAAGAGCAGATCCCGGGCTATGTCCATGCATTCCTTTTATGCATACACCTCAATCTCTGCAGAAATTTCTCCAATCGCATGGATTCAAGGATTCCCTCAAACGTCTAAAGCCAAAGATAAGAACACCCGGGCAAGAATGAGGAAGTAGGTGAAAAGCAATGAACTAAATGCAACACAAAACATACAATTCATCTCACGATTAAAAAAAACTTTTCCCTTAATTACTGAATCAAGACAAAATATCAAAACAATAACAGAATTAAGAAATATGAATTGCTAGAACAGATATAAAAATATATAACTAATCTCCTTAATTGTATAAGGGAATTCAAGTTTGTCAACATAAGCTTTGACCAAAGGGATGTGAATCAATACTAGGTTGCACTTGAGTGGGATCATTACCCATACACTATCTTTTCCAGATACTGGTAAGAACATACTAACAAGGACCAGTGATACAACTCACGAATTCCTAGAAACCCAGTACAGATACATATACATGAGCCTTATCCAACAGTTAAGTGAATTCCAACTTAAGAAAACAAAAGCTAAGATTAGAAAACAAACATTTCATAGAAGCATCCATTAAAAATCTATCAGTATTAATAGTAATATCACATTGCATCAATATGCATATACTAGAGAAGTGGAAGTACCCGGTTATCATAGCCAACATGTATATATATATATATATATAGAGAGAGAGAGAGAGATAGACAAGCAGTTTGGACTGATGAACAGATAGAAACAGTAGATATAGATATACAAACTGATGCAGAATGCTAAGGCTGTGATTGGTAACACTCCTACTGATTCAGCTATAAAATCCAGGTTCTGGATTCCGCCAAGAATGCATTCTCTAGAGTCAATTCCGGAACCAGAAAGATGTTTGGTTCGGCAGAGAAAAAAAAAGAAATTTAGATGAAGAAGAAGATGATGATGAAGTAGTAGACTCGGCCCAAAAAAACCGGGCCAAAGAATCAGAGAATCAACATTTTGCAGGCTCCAAAATGGGACTCCCAAAACAGATTTTTGGAGAAGAATCCGTGGAACGAATCTGTCATTACCAAACAACCATTTTGGCTCTTTTAAACTATTTGGAGCTGAGAATCCAGGAATCACTCGTTTAGAGTGTTACCAAACGCAGCCTCAACAACCCATTTTCAGATTGGATGGTTTTAAACAAGGGTATTTTGGGTATTTTAGGTTTAATGTTTTTGTGTGGCAATGATTTTAATTTTAAGTTAGTCTAGGTTAGTTTCTTGTCAATCAGTTTAAGGGGTTTTTACTTATTTCCAAACAGAATAAGTTTTATTTACTTTAAAGAAAGTGAAAGACCTATTTTTGCAACTTTCATTTAGGCCTTATTTTGAGATGTCAAAAATTAACCGTTTGGCTTGATTTTGGTATTACTTAAAAGGTTGTTCAGCTATCTTTCCAATGAGATGAAGACCTTGAAATTTTGTGTGATTTGGAAAAGCTATATGGCTAAAATACTGGTTGGATATCACTTTGTGATGGGATTTTGATGCAGACATTGGAGCAAAGTGGGGCCCACGCATGGCCTTAGTGGGATCCACGCATGAAGGCATACAAGGAGGAGCATGGAAGATGCAATGGACCACATTATGGAGGTTTAGAGAGAGTTTTAGAGTTTTTTATTAAAGGTTTACTGTGTAATTGATATTTTATTAATTATTAGAGACTTAGAGTAGGGACTTGAAAGGAATAATAGATTTTTATATGGGAGACATTAGACATCATGTAATAAAGCCTAAATAAGGCTTGGTCGACCAGCACTCTAGGTGGGACAATTTTTGCTTAATTTTTATTCTTTTTTGCTTTCTATTTTGTGTAAACAAAGAGGAAACCCTACCCTATTGTCGTGGGTTTATAAAGGGGGGTCTTCCTCCTTGATCGAACAATGATGAATAATAAAGAATTGGGATTTTATTTTCCTGCTAGCTCCATACGGCTGCAAGTTCTTCTCCAGCTTTTTGTACCAAGTTGGATCCTTGGTTGATGATTTCCAAAGGTGGTGTGAGGTTGGTGACTTCCTCCCAGGTACTTCATTATCTCTTCTCCTTGTTCTTGTCCTTTCTTTCTTCTTCCCTCTTTCTCTTTCTTATTCTCTATCTTTAATTTCTGGTTTTCCACCATTAAAAACCCTAAACCTTTCAAGAATCCAATTCTTTAAGTGTTTTTGGAATCCCACAATCCGCCCTTCCTTTTTTCCCATTATTTTCTGTTGTTTTGACCTTGCAGAAACTCACGAACACAAGTGTACACCATGCAGCTGACTCCTCTCCCTTCCTTTTATGTTTTCTTTTTTTTTTTTTTTTTTTAATGTTTAAAATCAAAACCCAAGTATCTCTAGTCATGCGGCACTCTCAGGGTAAGTTTCTTACCTTTGCTTCCTCACTGTCTGCTCCTGTTTGGTTCCTCTTTTCAACCTACCACCCCTGCTGTTCTGCCTTATAGTTCAGCCCTCCCAGGTCTTCCACACACCAGCTTGACACCTTGCTGTATGACACTTACACAGAACTGTGTTGGTTCATATTCCATAACCAGGGTACCCTTCTTCATTGTTAGAATGGTCCCAGTGAAAGAGATCTTAGTAGGGAAACTTGTGACTGATTGGTTCTGGTTTCTTATTGTAGTTTCAGGTACCCCATTGTTTATCCTACTGTTATAAACCTATATCTGAACCTACAATTGCCTTAAAGCCTCGTTGTTTACTCCAAACTGAACCTATTAAATTCCATTGCCCACCCCGTTTGAGTGTTGTTCTGAACTAGCTTAACATCCAACAAACCTTGCTAATCAATCCCACTTATCCACTGTTGTTTGCCATTAGAACAGTCCCCTGTTTTACATGGTGCTTGCCTAATTAACAACCTAAACCCATGGTCTATCCCTGCTGAGTTAGTACAAATCAGTACCCATGCAAGACCTATGTCACCTCAGATTTGACCCTTGGGACAATTCTAAACCATAATTGACAGCCTTCTGACCTCTTCGCGTTTATCTTTGCTTTATGTGAGTACTTGGATGGGCTTCATTGAGCCATGCTGCATCATATTTAGTCATTTTAAAGGTTTTTTTTTAGGAAATCTAGTTTGAGTGGGATTTGGAAAGCCTGGAATGTAAAGGCTATATATATGCCTTGTAACACAAAAATTTATAATAATGAAATGATGAATTGATTATTGATGAATTCACGGATATAGTTGCTTTGTTTTCTGGTGTGATTTTAGAATCTTGAAGGTGTGATGCTTTCAACCCTAGGTGTAGGCTAATGGTGTGACTCCATTGGTAATTTATTCTCTTTCTCTATTCTTTTTTTTTCCTTTCTTTTTACAGTAGATTATCTATTAAGTTGCATCAGTTAGGTAGCAAAGCTTTTCAACCTACATCACAAACCTTCTATGAAAAGAATTGATTGAAGGAACATTTGCTACAATGCATCCATACATATACACAAGCATATAAATGTGTGTGTTTACAAAAAACGCACACACACCCTCCTTTTAGACAGCTCATTTCTAGTAAGTACTCAAACTATGAGAAAAGAAACCATCTCAAAAAGCACATTATTGCGTGACAGATAACACCCATACCCCCGCACCCGGGATTCCAACACAATGGTTTATAACATGATTTCACAACCAATAAGAAAGATAATAAATAGTTGCACTATTCTATATGATTAAAAGGTATCACACCCTACACATGGCCTCAACTGAAGACATCAAGTTTGAACCTCTAACACAACCCCCCACCCATCAAAGACAACAAAAAATAATAATGATGATCAGAAAATTTATTGTTCTCTCAGCCACTGGTACAACATGTATGTAGCAAGTCAACACATGGAAGGAAAACAGACAACTTTGAAAACTATCCCAACAGTCTTGTGCTTAAATGGTGAGATCTATTTCGGTTTTATTTTAGAACATTAAAACCCTCACATGCAAAACCACAAACTTTTGTGTGAGTTAGAAACAATGAAAAGTGTGTTTCTCTTCAGTGCAGAACATTCTAAGGATAAAGGAATGAGGGATTTAAATATACAGGGAGTTGAGAGTAGAAACAACAAGATAGTGATTCCCTAACCCTTTTTTGAGATAAACATGAAGTTAAAAAATAAAGTAGGGTAAATGATCAATTGATCCTTACCTCAGTGCAAGGGGCAGGTAATCTGAATTGGCGGAAAGTTTTGCAGTCAAAGATTACACAATTTCCCAGTGGAAAGTTAACGTTGATATAAAAAGAAACAATAGTAGTAAAAACAATAAATATAAAGTGCCCCATTGAGTTCAGAATGTAAGAACCCTTAATAAAGAACAATCTGCTAAACCCAGACCAACCTGGGAGAGAGGGAGAGAAATCCAGATTGCATGGTCAACAGTAATCTTATTAGGTTTCGCTGTTGGCATAATCTCAATGATGAAACAATTCAATGGTTGATGCGGACATTAGAGCCAGGTGGGACACACATATGGCTTGGTGGGTTCCACATGGAGAAGAATTTTTGGGACACATGATGAAGTCTTTTAGACTCTTTATTTGAGTATTTTTACTGTTTTACTTAATAGTTTATGATTTATTGGAGGTTATAGGATAAGAGGGTCATTATGGTTTTTGTTTTTGGGTCTTTTAGGAATAAGGCATTATTGCCAAGGGTATTTTATTAATTTTACTGAGTCACAAAGAACTCCACCAATGTTTGTATCTTCAGACATTGCCGGTCCCAAGCCAGATAAAGGAGGAGGGTGGCGTCAGGTTGAGAGCCGGCCTTAATAAACTACTCAAACCAT
>JAOXJP010047341.1:0-16167 GCA_025762735.1 Platanus orientalis
CTCTTGTGTGGGGGTACATACATAAGTCGCATGATGTTGTTTGCATTAGAAAAAAATTTAAGCGACTGGAGAGTGAGTAGGAAATGATTGGGAAACAATGGGGGAAGCAATGGGAAAGCGAATAAAGTGAAATTTAGAAATAATTTCAAAACCATTAGAAAAAATATTTTTGAAATGACTAGGAAATGACATGAATATAATTGGTTAATAAGAGATACTAATAGGAAGTAAATAACAACATATTCATAACCAAGAAGTACAAGTACAATAAGGGATTACTTTAGGAAGTTGATAGCAATAATGTACAATTAATAAGTATAACTCACAATACAATAGAGTCGATAAAATAATAAACACTCCTAAAAACTATGGAAGTAACAAAGAATCATGGCATATAAGACAATATCATTTAGTAATCGCCAAAAAAAAAAAACTTAAGAATCATGTGAAGATAGTAATTAATCATAAAAACAAATATTATTATCTTATCATGTGCTCAAATTTATAAAATTATAAGAAAAAGATACCTTAGATTCTACTTAAGATTTCTATAGATAACTAGGCATCTTTTAGTCAGACTATAGAAGACTATGTACGAAAACCATCAAATTTGAATCTTTATTATTTGATTGGAATAAAATAATATAAACAATATTTTCAATACTAAATATTTTTCTTTTTGCCACAAGATTCAATACTAAATCCCATAGAAAATTGTTTCATTCAATGCCAAAGGCATAGGGTTTGTATTTTAAATAAATAAATAAATACAATGCCGCCTCTTGGATCACTTCTTAGTTGCTTCTTGAATTACTTCCCAGTCACCAATCTAGATGCTTTCACTCACTTCCACTCGTTTTCCCAATTGCTCCCATGTGCTTCCACAATCGCTTCACCACACTTCCCACACACTTTCCAATACTTAGGGAAACGGAGTCGAATTGGCTTCCCAAATGAGCTTCTCATATTGGGTCAAGCACCCCTACAACAATGATATAAAATGGGTGTTGAATCAAGCCCGATGATGAGTTTTTTTTCATTGGGGGTGGAGGTGGGAGGGGGGAATGACCAAAACCAAAGTAGTAGGCTTTCCAAATTGGGTGGTTGGTGGTCAGAAGTATATATATACCAAAATATGTGAGAATGGGCATCAGGAGAAGTGGTCTTGAATCTTCAAATCCTAAAGGAAGAGTAAGACATTCTACCTCAAAAGACCATAATTTGCATTCAAGTGTTTTAATTGGGCATTGTTAGATGTGTTGCAGAGCCCTTTCAAAATTTCTGATAAAAAAAAAAAAATCTCTATGCTTGCAGTGAGATTTCATCATTTTGGGCCTCAAAACAGTGTAACTTATGGTATTTTAGTAATTATTTATGTTACCACAGAATTGTCTCATTTTCTGGTATTTTCATCTAGAGGATCTTAGTAAATTATCCAAAATAAAAATAAAAATGGAGGATATTAGTTCCACATAAGGTTGTCTTTCTTTTGAACAGTGGTCCTGGTGAAATGCCAATGAGTAGATAAATTAATTTGGAGAATGAAGATATTGCCCAATATCAATATTTTATGCAAAGAAGAGGTGAAAGGGTTGATGATCTTTCTTGCATTGCGAATTTTCTTGGAAGGTGTGGCAGGAGGTCCTAACTATTACTACTTTTTTGGTCTATAGTGGGTTAATCCAAGAAGTGTGGGAGCATCTACGTTGGTGGTATATATGGCCTTTATGTTTGAAAGGGAAAGATCTAGCATTTTTAAGAAGAGAAATAACCGGATTTGTGAGGATGGGGTTGGTTTATTGAGATGGTGGAGGATAGAACCAAAGCTCTACTCTTTTGTTGCTCTTCCATTCTAAAAGAGTTCAAGGGTAGCAATATAGAAACTGATTTTGATAGTTGGGATGCCATACCTCATGGCAGCAACTAGGAATTTTTTTATTTGTAATGTATAGTGGTTGGGATGTAGTTTTTGGTTTCTTTCTCTAGGCTAAGAGCATTAACCACATGGGTTTCTCCGGTTCACTGCATTACGATCTTCAGATCTTTATCTTACTGCTTCCACTTGTCAGAAATGATCATAGATTTCTCCCATTGTTAGCATCCTAAATTGCTCCTTTTTTTCATTTGTTGGGTCAGAGTATAGATTTTTTTATTTTAATATATGAGAATATTATTGTCAAAGAAAAATGAGGAAAAATACAATCCAGCAAACATACAATACACAAGCAGACCACTAACACTCTGGCATATAACTTTTTTTTTATCAGTAAAGATAATGGAATTGTATTAAAAGAGAGAGCAAAGCACAAGAAGTACACGCCCCTCTAAGGGATCTTTCTGAACACAAGACTTTTCCACTCAAAAGCCCACACCAAAAAATTACACCCCACAAAGTCCAGAAGATGAGCAGAGTCCTTCTGACTTCTGAGAGCTCTTTCCTTCAAAACCTTGATTGGAACTTCCTTGCCCTCAGAAATGCGTCTCTGGCATATGACTTTCTTTGAACAGAGCATAGATTGCTCCCATTGTTCATTTGTTGGATTTAATAAAGATCGTTCCATTTGTGAAGATCAGTTTAGCAACTGTTCCTACTCATTTTGTTTGATCTTTTTAGGGTTTTGGATTACTGGCTACTGATGTACAATCATCACCTTCATTGGATAACCTTTACCCTTGATTGGCCTTATGATTTCCACTTTATTAAGATAATTTGAGACACCCTAGGGCCCCACTGCATTAAGACTCTTGATAGGTTATGTGAGAAAGATTATCATCCACTAAAAGTCAAGAACATGAGAATCCTTTGCCATTGTGCAAAATATTACATTAAGAACATGGCAGTCATTTTTAATTTACCATGGGTCCTCAAATATAAAGTTCCTTCACATTCTCAAATACTGGAGTTTGAAAGTGATTTGATTAGTTCCATTTAATGGATGGGAGGTGAGGATAGCGGCTTGTGGAGATTAGCTGACCTGATAGATCGGATAAATTGGCTAGACCATTGGAGGCTGTAGGTGTTTTTACAAACTTCATTTGATAGGAGGTGAGTTAGTGGCCTATGGGAGATTAGCTGGCCTGAGAAGTTATGCAGTTGAGTTGGCTATGGGGAAGTCAATTGTCTTTTCTCATATGCTAATGCTATGGTGAATATCTCAGCAAAGATTAATGTAAACGGATACATTTTTATATAAGAAATTCTCTTACATAAATATATAAAGAAAGAAAGTGGAAGAAAGGAAAACAAAGGAAAAGTAAGGAAAGGAAGAAATGAGGGAAACAATTTATGTGGACCGATTCTTTGAAAAAAAATATGATACAATTTTTTCATTCTAAGCTTCTTTGTGTTTATTATTAGTTACAATGCTAGTGAATAAGTTGAAACATTGTAGAGTGATTTTCTATTGGGCTGGGGTTTTTGGGGTTCATGAGTTCCATTGATCTTGCACGAAAGAGGAGAGTGGAAATCTTGGAAACATAATTTTTTGTGACATAAGTGGGTTGGCATCAATTATCACATGAGTGTACTGGCTAAGGGATGGTCAATTATTGCATAAGCAAGTTGGCTAGCTGATGCTTTACTAACTTCAAGAAGAAACCTTTTTGTGTCTACTACACAAAATGTCATCTTTAGTATGCTAGTGGCTATTGCAAACGAATTGAAAGTTTGCAGAGTGAGAACCTCCTTGTGTCAAATAAACAAAATGCCACCTTTTATATGCCAGTGGCAGTTGCTAATGAGTTGTATCAAGGGATGAGAATGAGAGATTGTTCTTTGAGAGGATAGTACTGGTGGTTTGGTGCTCCTGTTTTAAGAGAAATTCTCTGAGGCGATTGTGTAGTTCTTGCTAAATAATGTAAACAACATCCCTTCTGAAAATTGGTGATCTGATATGTGTTGGTGTTACAACTGTGGTACCTTTGTTTGTCTGTTTTTATTTTATTCCTGTTAATTGTTGTAGATGGTTTACGAAATGTTAGCCCAAGGAGTTCGGTCTTTAATTGAATGGAATACTAGGCTAAGATTCTTAGGAGAAGTTAACTCCATTTTGGCATCTTTGTAATAAGTTTAGTTCTGTCTTAAGCAATGAAAGTTGATGGCAAGCATTTTGTAGCTCATTGTTAGTGAATATATATATATATATATTATGGTGTTGACTGAGCTATGGTGTATTGATTATAGACTTTGTGCAGTTTTAGTTTCATTCCCTCGGGAGGGTTTTGTCTTATTTTTATTTATTGAATTACTTGAGAACATAAAATGTCAGGTCTTCATAGGCTTGGATGCTTCAGTTTGGGTGTTTTATAGCAGAGCAGGGACCTAGTGATCTGTCTGTTATATGTGGCTAATTCATGGTGTTAGATAGTCAATGTGATCAGAGGCTAGCTGATGGTGTCTTTGAGGATGAGAAGATGGTGCTCCTTTTTTTTTTTTGTCTCATCCCTCTGGTCAGTAGACAATGGACCCCTATTGGCCTTGTGTTTGCAACTTGCTGGGAGCTCACTCGGCAATCAGTCATTCAAGGATTAGTGAGTTTTCTGTTACAGTCAAGCAATCTCAAGGAGCTGGTACGGAAATTTTTTTTGGAAGGCTGAAGACTCTTTCTATTTTCTTTGGGTCTTGTCTTTTTTGAGGGAAGCCACCAGAAGGGTGGTTCCTAGGGTTTTTGGTCCATTGAAACGGTAATCAAATCTGATCCTTGATCGTTGTCAGATAGTTGATTCCCTCTGTAGTGTCAATGAGAAATGGTTTAACAAACTGAGCCAAAAAAAAAAAAATTTGTTGAGTAATGGAAATTCTATCCCATTTTTTTTTCCTTCCCTTAAAAATAAAATATAAAGATTGTATCTGTTTATGGTGCTTTCTTCTCTCAATAACAAATTGTCATAATTATAATGAAAAGTAAATGTAGCAATTGTAATTATTATTAGAAGTACCTGAAATTGTCTGCACCTCAGCTAAATTTGGTTGATCTCTGTTTATATTATCTAAATTTTCACACACTCAACTTCTCCATCTTCCCAACTTCTCTTGGATGCGCTTTCTCTCTGACACCTCTGTTCACTGTCTGATAGTTGTTATTACAAGGCAACTTTTGCATTTGTCTGTATATTTGGATTTTATAGCTGTATATGTGATCTGCATGGGCTCAGTTTTATTTGGCGCAATGTATGTGTAAAGAGCTTTATTTGATATAATTGTTCATTAGACATAAAAAGTTGTTGATTTCATGCAGGGCTGATGTCACGGTGGCTCTCTTATGGGCCCTATTGTTTAGCATGCTTGTGGTCTCCTCCTATGTGACACTTTACTTTAGACACTTCCGATTTTCAATTGTCATTATATGCCTTGGTATACTTCTTCCCACCTGCCTGAGAATTTCTAGACAGAGGAGACTGGCAAAGAAAAGGGAGAGAAGATTGTTGTTACCCTTGTCCATGTGAACATTGTAGCTGGTCATGGAGATTCCTGAGGTAGTTCAGCTCAACAACTTTTGTCAACAAGATATCAGTACTTGCTTGTTACCCTTGTTGCTTGTGATGTTAGCCATGAAACTCATTGGCTTCCATCTGGAGTAGATGTTATGACATCATTTTTCTACCATTCATAGCCCAGATCTGCAAGCTGTGATAATATGGCCAGGAGCGGCTTTTCTTCTCTTGCAAACACCATTTGAACTGAGTTAAATCCCAACCAACTGTATCCTTCTTCCTTGTTGAGTTGTAAATTCACCCAGCACTAAAGGTGGGTAGTACACTTGAATGGATCTTCTATAAAGTGGGTTATTACATGCATTTCTTTTCCAAGCTTGGGATGGAACCAAAAGCGCTGCAGAAAATGTTGTAAAAGATTTAGAATTCAGAATTACAGTTGATAAAAACAAACTATAAGCAGTTTGAATCAGCCAGTTCAACTTGCAAAATTTGAGTAGTCAACTCTGTTATTGTATGGTTTCTTATTGGGGATGTTTGCCAAATGCTGGGTGCTGGGCATGCTTTATCACTGTAGCTGCTGTTGTCCGATTTTGCAGGCCTGCTTTTACACATGCAGGCTTAACAGGTTTTTACCACTAATCTCATCAAGCTTATTTTAATCAAAGAATATCAAATTCAGAAAAAAATCAGCTTATGATTTAGGAAATCTAAGCTATATGATAACCTTGATAGTTCTTTGTATAACTTTTGAATGGGGAATCATGGGGATTTCAGTCTTTAGTTGGATCCCAAGATTCCCGTTACTCAAATATATTTGTGTTATACAATATATTGCAATGTTTACATCTTTATGCTATATCCCAAACAAGGAATTTGTATACCTTTGCACTATTGGAAATATGCGTTTGGATCTGGAGTCATTAGCAAACAAATGATTAAGAATAAAAATAAAAAATCATGCTCATGGGTAGCATGTGCATTTAAAAACACAGCACAAGAGGAAAACGAAAGGTTTCCATTTAACAATTTTGGGACCCAACACATGGCTTCCAAGGAATACAAGGGCCTCTTTTCTTCTTTACACAAGTTTGGGCACACCAGGTAGGTGGGCTCCCGCAAATGATTGCTTCAGTAGTTCCATAGCCTTTGATTTGTTATTCAAAGCTTATATGGCTTGGATAAATGGCATGAATCGTTGAAGATCCAAGCCGCTATTCCAGCTATTCTTTTCTTTATGGACAAAACTTTCAGCTGTTTTCTCCACTTCAAAATTTCCGGTAGATTTTCTAATGGGTTGAGAAACTGTTGAGGTTGCCATAAAATACAGAATCATAAAGGGTGTAGGTTAACATAAATTGTAAAGGATCTTGTAAACTGAAAGTGGTGTGGTTTATGATCTTCTACAGAAAAATCATTAACAAATCTTACTATTCAAACTAATTAGGAGGGAAAATGTCCACCCCAGAAAAAAAAACAACCTCAGATTTGGTGTGACCCCTAAAGTAAGCCTAAGGTAGGAGTGACATTCGGGGCCGACACATCAGTGCCAAAAAAGTGACTTACACTTTTTTGGGGATGCTTTTCACTTTTTAGCCCTGATGTGTTAGCCCCTGATGTCAGTCCTACCTTAGGTTGACCTCTGATGGTCCTACCAAATCCTCGAGAAAAAGAGAGGAGATACTATTATCTTTCAGATGTTCTTCTGACATTCAATAAGGTGTTTGCGAAAGGAATAAAGACTAATTTTTTTCATTTTTATGAGTTTGGAACTAAATTTAAGGAAAATTGTGTAATTTTGAGGGTGGATGTCATCCATTGGAACAAAAATCATAGTCATTGAAAAGTTTTCCTTCCAGTAAAATCTTACGACTTCAAACATTGGTAGGCAAATGTATCTCTCCAACAAAATTCTTTCATTTTTAATAATTAGTATGATCACTTAAAATAACCAAGCTTTATCATTTAGTTGATCAAACTTCTAAGCCCTTTATCCAAAAGAAAAAGTAAGTTTACTGGTTCCACAAGGAACCATCTTTTAGATTACTTGGATGCTTCTTAGATGGAGGCCACCTTTCTCCTTTTTCATCCCCATCAAGTTCTGGATGGTGATGCATGATTTATCCAAACTACTAGTTAAAGATCAAGGTCACATCCTTATTCCAAAACCCAAAGTGAAACTCTTAAGCTTAATTTTCAAAAGATGCATAAACCACCCTCCTTTAGGTGATATTCCATGCATACTTCAGACACTTGAAGATGCCCTGAAATCTCGTTGGAACACTCCCACTAAGTATTAATTATAACTTAATTAGTGTGACTTTTTTATATCTCTTTGAGCTATGGGGTCCCTTTAATTGTTGCACTAAGTATGGATTGAGGACCTTAGAGGCTAATGCTGCCTTCGCAGCACATGGAACATGAGTCCCACCTATGGATCAATCTGGCTCCTTTTCCATCCGTGGACCACGGCCAGAATCATTCCAATTGCAGAACCTAACTGTCCGTATAATTGGTGCTATGCAACATCTCTTTTAGTGACAAAAGAAAGGTTGTAGTCACTAATCACTACCTCTCAGAGTCTTAAGTTAATGGTTAGGTTCATATCATGATGCATTCTTGTTCTCTTTAGTTTCTCTTTTCCAATTTAGGAGACTTTTGATACTGTTGAAATATATTAAGTATCTTAAGTCTAATCTCTCCTAAAACCCTAGGAGAGAGTTAATTACTTTTCTTTAAGATGGTATGAGAGCACATTTTAGGTCGCGAGTTCAAATCTTCCTGTTGATGCAATTATTCTCCCGGGCTCCCTGTGCACATGTATGCATGTATGCTTGTTCTAAGGATTTACACATAACTCCCCCATGTTCATTGTCCGGAGTGTGTTTCCTGAGGAGTGTTGAAATACATTAAGTATATTAACTCTAACCTGAAGGGGACAGTTAATTGCTTTTCCTTAAGAGATCCTGGTCCAAAAATTGACTCCAGGCCAAAGGACTGTTGATTTGAGTTTCTAGATTTTCAAGTTCTTTTTTTAAAGAAAATTATTATTTTTGATGCGATATTGCATGAACTGACTAATGTTGCAAAAAACACGTGTTTAAGTCTAGCCCCCTTTTTTTAGATGTAGTTTGTGGTTTTGGAACTATTTTCTAGAATATGATCCTAGATAATTCTTCCAAAATCATAGAATCCGAACCAAACACTTCCTTGAAAAAATAAAATAATAATAATAAAACAAAGCCAAGAATCTTCTATCTTTTTAGCTCTTCAACATAAGAGGACACCATCTATAAGTTCTATGGTTGCCCACTTCTTTTTCTTTTTAACCATTCCCATATTCACTTGTGTAGAATAGCAACTCAACTTAAATAATAATAATTTCATCCAAAACAAAATTAAATAGTAATAATAATAGTAATAAAAGGCTTTTTTGCTTTCCCACTTGTGTTTGATGTAATATATATATATATATATATATTTTATTTTTTATTATTATTTTTTTTTGATAGGACCACTCGGGCTTGCAAACTGTCGTATTATAGTAAATGACCCATGTTGTCACAGGTGAGAGGTAGATACCAAGACAGTCACTTATAGAATCCTGGCACAGGCATTTGATATCCCAAGAAGACCTCTCATGGAAAGGCTATTCTGCAAGAGGACATACAAATTGATAATGCATAATTTCACAGACAAGGAGGTAAATTGAGGCCGCAAAGAGAAAAAAAAGAAGATAATAATGATACTTTAGTAGTAGAAGTAGATTTGATATTGAGACAAAATAAAACAGTATGGAAATAGGGGAAAAAGCAAAAAAAACCAACAACAACAAAAACAAAACTGCATATATGAGAAAGCTGGTCAAAGATATTATTGTTGGCATTCAATGTCACTAATATATGAGTAATGTGCAGCCACGTTCGCCTAAGAGGGATCTAATCAATGACTGTAAATGAAGCCGTGCATTAAGCTCAACTCTCTCCCATTACACGGCACGCGGACCCGGTCACCGAACAATTGGTAGCCTCAGGCCACTCCACCTGTCATGGATAAGAGGGAGTAAAGGATATGCACCAAACAGGTCCCATGTGGCTTCAAATGTATAGTGAGAATCCTTGTTTGAAAACTCATGATATGAGGAGGGCCTTCTATTACCCAACTCACCCTTATACGGACAAAACACCTTCTCTGTCTCCTTCACTTCGAACCCATGGGTGTAAGGTTTGAACAAAAGAAGTTGTATCAGCAAACCTATCTTTCTTGAAAGCTTCTCATATTCTTCAACAAACACAGCCTATACTGACCATCCCATCTTATTTGATTTGAAGTCAAATCTTTTAAGCCTGTTTGTTACAAGCTAAATCATGGGAAAATGAGGGAAGCTATACTTGAATAGCCGTGCTAATCTTGAGATTTCACACCAATACTTACCTAACATACAATATGATGCCTGACAAAGGATACTTTGATGAATTCACAAGTATTTATTTTTTATGCATTTACTATAATACCTTTCCCTCACAACGTATTATCGAGACAACCTTTGTCAGGTATCATATTGATTGGTACTGGTGTGATATTTCTCTAGTTAGACTGGAGATAGATGAATCAAACCCTGTAATTCATATCTAAATGAGTAAAACCATCTATTTCTTACTTCATTAGGGTTTTGATACAGCTTAACCATCAATAGAACCAAAACAGGGGTGGGGGCTCCAACCCATTTTCCAAAGGGTTCCACCTAGAAGCTCCTATGTCCTGATTGATGATCATTATGGTTATGTAATATAGAGAACCTGTATTGGAAAGATTCTTATCGGGTCCAAGAATCCAAGGTTGGTCAACCGACTACTGATACGGCTAGCTAGTCTGTGGCCCTACGCAAATGGCAAGCACATGCTGTGCATTCATTCTCTCCGGTACGGTCTATCTGTCATGTCAACTTGACTCTCGTGTGTCATCTTTTGTCATCTCTTACACCAATGGACCATGTAGTTTTTTAATTTCTGGTAAAAAGGATTACATAGTTTGCATGGAGAAAATCATTGGTACAGAGGATTATATAGTTTCCATGCCTCATACCGTCACGAAGCAATACTTTTAACCCCTCTCCCTAAAATAATAATAATAATAATAATAAAATAAGATAAAAACACACTAAGCAATAAGTGTTGTAATATTCTCATTTTTTTATTGGTTTTATTTTACAATTGCTTCATTGTTGATTTTACTCGTAAAACTATTAAAATATAAATCATTAGCATTACTGATCTGTGTTTTGCAAAAAATACATTGTATTAGATTATATAAGCTTAAAGCCAAGTTGCAAATATAAATCACTGCAAAAAGTACATTGCACCGTTCCTTGGTGGTGGTTGCAGCATCTACACTTCTTTTGTGAGAGAGGTTATAGGTGTAATCCCGTGGATCGACAATAGACTGACTTATTTAATAGGTCTCATCAAGCAGGTTGTGGTTATAAAATATTAACTTGATTATTTATTTATCACATTATTTAGATGGTGAGAAATTTTTTAAAGCTTTCGTCATAAATATATAATATGATTTAAATCATATAATCATATTTTTAGCATTGGCAATCTCTTAGTTGATTTGAGTCATGAGACAGATGTCCATATTTGAAGTCCTAAACATTATAAGATCATGTAGGTATAGGCTTAAATGTTTAATTTTAGGCATAATTTATGTTAGGGTCCTCAATTATACCAAAAGTCGTGATCACATTTTGGGTTAACCATGGAGCTTCCTGTGTGTGCAAGTTTGAGAAAGTGAAAGAGAGAATATGTAACATCTTGCTTTAGTTATTGATGACAAGGAATTTAGTCCGAGCCAACCAATCAAGTGAACCCCCTAAACCCAATCCATCAGTCAGGCGACTCATTCGGATTAAATTGACGATAAGGTAAGCCGAGTGCCCAACCATCGACAGGACCATCTAAGTACTAGGTTAGTAGGAATCCGATCAAGCGTTAGGAGGAAAGCATAATGAACCTATCGGTTGCATGATGCCCAAAAATCATATAACAAACCGAGGGTCAAACGACAAACCATTAGGAAACTCTGAATGACTACCCTAAGCTGGCGACCGCTACACAAGGTTGAATAAATTGACCATTACAAAGACTAGAAACAGTTGTACTCAAGAAGCAGTGCGGAGGCGCTACTAATACCTAGCCGCCATACGTACTGTACCAACTTCCCAATAAACTTGAAATTTCTGCCAATGCCATGTGACCACATGAGTTTCGAGGTAATAGACTCATAACAGAAAATATCCTCCTACAAAAGGGGAGGGGCGATGAGCAAAACAAGTAAGAAAAATTCTAATAAGAAAACTAGGAGGATTTTTGATTAATCGGAGGCTAACTTAAGTATCGAAGAGGTGTAGACTGGTACCACACTAACGCTCCTTATCGTCTGATTGTAAATAAGGTTGAACCAAAGATTCTAAATCGAAGACAACCAGAAGACCATCTTGGTGAACCGAGATTCGGTACCATTAGTTATGATTTTTTTATAAAATAAACTGAAGCTCTATTTCATTCAACTAGAATTATACAATTAGTTATAAGAGTCCAATGCAACAATAGTAGCTAATTCACCCCAATACATTAGTTATATTCCAAGTGATAGCTGCCATGCATACAGCCTTATCACAGGCCTGAGATTGTATTACTAAGAGTTTGTTTAAGCTTCTAGTCGAAAGACAATGAAATTATTAGAAAACACTAAGTATGTTTTAAAGATATGAGAGATGACAAAATTAGATCAATTCCTTAGTTTGGTTGAGCCGACAAGACTCTTCTTCTACAACCATGCAACAATCATTCAAACTATCAATTAGTATCAATTAGTGATTCTAATAATGAAAGCCGACAGACAGATCATGGTCTTTTTAAGCATAATGTTGGTTTGGGATGCCGTATTTGAATAAATTTGCTATTTCTAGGATGAATATAGGGAGAGATCCATATTAAATGGAACCCACCAAAGAGATTAACAAGACACACACAGCTTTCAAGCCTACGTTCCAGATGAGATATATAGACTCTGATTGATTGTGGCATCTACGACATGGCCTTTTGGTAAATTGACAAGATATTTATGTAATTGTATTTACCAAATCACCCTCAATCTTTTTGTGTGTTTCAACAAGGGCAATCTTTTGTCACGCATCATGTCACGATGTCTCACTACTAGGACTGCAAATTATCAAAATAAACATTTGAATCTGATTCATATTCGATCCGTTTAAAGTGAATATTGATCTACCTATATTGATCCAATTCAAAAAATATACATGTTTCTATAGTTTTATTTTTCAAGATTTAATTTTGTTAGGTTTTGATTTTTTGTGGGAATAAGTTATTTTTTGATATACTTATAATGTAACCAGATATTGGAATATCATCCGATATCCCTTTTTCAAATCAAATGGATTCGGATGTGATATGTTTATATCTTGTCCAGACCTGGTCCGTTTGCAGTCTCTAGTCACCGGTCAAACTGAAGATAATTCCTACCATTTGAAGGCGGCCCACCATTTTGTCGTATGAGACCTGTCATCGTGTTACACGTGTGTTACGGTAGTTGAATATAAATAAAACGGTAGCAATGATTAGTACGACTGACCTCTCACCTATCTCGACAAAAGTCCATGCTCACGCACGAGTGGTAACAGCTATTTCTGACCGTCGCACCCTTAGGGGTTTCATACCCCACTAGAATGTGGCACACGTAGACCAAATATGTGTCGACCACTTAGTGGTCCCACTTACAGGGTTCATATCCCTTGGTCAAAAGCTGACCAGGATGGACAACAGAACCATCAGTCTCTAGCGGCGATATTCTCTGCGCCGCCCCTCTCTGTGACGCTAGGGAGCCGAGAGAGAGGAGGGGAATCAATTCACTTTTTGGAATTGAAGTGACAACTCCTAAAGTGAATTGGTTCCCGCCTCTGCCTCTGCCTCGGCCCTCGTGCATTGCAGAGGGGAGCAGCGCACTATCTTTTGCTTTTTGACTTCGAGGCATTTATTGAAATAAAATTACGAATTCGTAAAAAAATTACAAAATAAAATAAAATTACATAAGGTTATTTGAATAGGCCCTTTGAACGGTCTGATATCAAGTGCGACATCCCCCCTGAGAGGGGGAGTCAAAAACCTCCAAAAAGTGAATTGATTCAGCCTCCTGTCTGTACTGTTTATGGTGAATTATAAATTGACCCATATTGTGTTTGGGGTTCAAAAAAGTGTTCAGGTGTAAAAAAGAGATACCAAAATCAAAAACACATAATGTGTCTGATCAATGGCATGCTTAGACAGATGTGTGTTGACACAGGAAATCATTCTTCTTTAATAACTCAAATGTCAATTATGAAGATGATTTGTTTAAGTGTGATTTTCTTTATAATAAGCAACCCAAAAGAATGTTAATCCTATGTAGCTGATCTCTATTTTTTACAATATTTTTGTTCAGTAATACAAGCCACATTCATGGGCTGTCTTTGGCATGCATTCTTGGATTTGCTACAAAACTAAGGCTGTCTTTGGCATGAATTCTTGGATCTTGCAATTGCAATCTTGAGTTCAAATCAATTGATGATAATCAAGCTAATCATGAGATCGGATTCCAGCAGTTGTCCGGTTACGCAATTTTAAGAACGTAATCCAAAGATTGAAAAGCAAACGTTGCATTTGGCATGTGATCTCAAGATTGCAACCATTCACAACCTAGGCAGCATGGTCTCTAACGCATCCCATGGGTATTATGTGCTCTCCCATGCCTATGAAACACATCCCAGAATGACCTCTGTTCAACAAAAGTAAACCCCAAAGTTGATGAAAGCTATCCAGCCTTCAGACAACATCATATGCCCAGTCTCTCTAATCAAAACATTTTCGGGTTTAAGATCCCGATAAACCACTCCAAGTTTATGTAACTATTCCAAAGCCTCCACCGCAAAAAACCTAATGGCGTCAACCCAAAAATGGTTTCTCGGCTGTTTACGAAGAAGGCGTGAAGGTCATCGTTGGGGCAGTAATCAATCGATCAACAGACACATGTAATGTGAGACCTCGAGATGTGCGTAGAGCATCAACAAGAAAGGATGATCAACAGTTGAAAGCACCCAAACTTCCATCTACACGTACGTGGGAGAGCTTTTTAGTAGTGAGAGCATCTCTGTCAACACTTTGGGAGCGAAGTTGGAGCCATTGTAATCCTTGAGATGGCAGAGATAAATTCGACCCAGGTTTCCACTGCCAAGGTAGCAGATGAATTTAAGGAGGCGGAGGTGTTAGGAGTTGTCGGAGGAGAGTTTGCAGGTGGACCAATGTGTGTTAGATTTCCGGATGAGTCGTCATGCTCCAACGCAAGAGGAAAGATTGGACTTGTTGAAGTTAAAGAGTAAAACTGTCGCGGGTGAGACTGTTGCGAGCACTAGAAGGGGTAAATGTGCGGTCAGTGGCGTTGGAAGTGCAATTGATGAAGTTGACGTTGAAATCGGTGTCTGAAGGGAAAAGGGTATCCTCGTCCATGGTTGTTGCTCCGTTGCCGCTGGTTGACACAAATGATAGAGGCCAGTGTTGTTTACAGAGAAGTTGTTGAAACATTCTTTCTTCAAGAACTGCAAGAATGCAAATTATCTTCTTGGCAATCTCTGGAGATGTGACAATCATGTTCGGCATCATTGTCGATCGGCCTGGTTTTTCAGCTTTCAAAGGAGTCTGTCTTCCTCTCTCTTCATCAGAGATGACGACGTCAACTTCTGATTGAGCTCGAATGCCATAACTCCGCCATTGATGCTTCTGTTATCTGCTTAAAGGGGTTTTCTTTTGTGTAAAGTACCAAAATATCCCTAAAATTTCCCATGTGATTATTGACAACTTGCTACCTTTTGCATTTAGTTCATTATGTTGCCGATTTGGGTCAAGCTTTTAAACACGAACTGAAAATGGGCCAAAATAAGATCTTGATTAGTAGATCTTCTCCCAGGTTGCATACCAAACAAGGTCTCTTAGAAATCATATTGTGATTGACACCCAGATCGCGATAAGAGATCGCATGCCAAAGACAGCCTAAATGCTCCACTAGAGGTAACAGAGTCGGGGAATGCATTGAATGGGGATCAGATAGACTGTCCATGGCGAGTTAAAGCCTGTTTCTCATATAGTGTTTTGAGCATGATGTTTTTTTTCCTAAGGTGCCTATTTTGCATGTAAATAGAGAATCTAACTTAGAATTCCATAATCTTGTGCAAGCTTATTTCAGAAGGTCTAGCGATCCGATTGGGGTTGTTACTTGGAACCTTCCCTGTGATCTGTAGTTGATCATGCATTTCTCTAATAGAAAAAAAAAATGAGATAAACTATCATCTATGTATTTACTTTAACCATCTTTTATATCCCATGGGTATTTACTGATTCACTTGATTAAGCATTGTCTCATTATTATTATGTTATTAAAAGAAAAAAAAAGGCCAAAAATGTACAAGAAGCATCCCATCACTAATCCATTAGTAGATACATTTGTTTGTAATGACGAGACAATTACGGTGTGCTTGGATTCAGAAAATTGGAATTGGCTTTGGAAGTCCAATCCTGTAGAATTGAAAACCGTATAATTGAATTTTGCATATTCAAAACTTTCTCTCTCTCTCTCTCTCACACACACACACACACACACACACACACACACACACATATATAT
>JAOXJP010047362.1:2411-14137 GCA_025762735.1 Platanus orientalis
CCCCCCCCCCCCCCCCCCAACCTTGAGAGATCTAAATCATATTGGAAGCATTAAGAATGAGGATCAAGGAGTCTTAGTGAAAGACAGAGATTAATAACAAGTGGAGGAGCTAATTTCAAAATTTATTACATACGAATCATGCAAGGGACATTGGTTTAGGAGAAATCAACAACGTCTATGAGATTGTGTATCGTAGGTATCTTCATAAAGTTAGATTTTCTGAAGTTAAAGAACTTTGACAAAGATGAAGACAAGGAAGGCATCAAGATCAGATAATATCCCAATTAAGGTTTAGAAATGCATGAGACCAGGACTATCTTGGTTAACTAAGTTGTTCAACCAAATCATTGCAACTAAGAAAATGCTAAATGAACAGAGGAAAAGCATCATAGTTCCTATTTACAGGAAAAATGAGAATATTCAAACTCGCACCAATTATCAGGGATCGTGCTTATGAGCCATATATTAACTTTGTTAACGATGTAATTAGTACAATTTGAGAAAAACAAGTTTGAAATCATAGTAGGTATTCATCAAGTGTCAGAATTGAGCTCGCACCCCTTGGCCTTAATTATGGATGAGTTGACTAAGCATATTGAGGAGGAGGTCCCATGAGTGCACTATTTCTGGTGATATTATTTTGATTGATGAGACTACAGAGGGGGTAAATGTCAATTTAAACCTATGGAAGGATGTTTGGGAATAAAAAGTTCTAGGATAAGCCAGATAAAACAGAATATATGGAAAGCGATTTCAGTATAGATAGGAGAAGAAACAAGAGAGTAGTTAAGATTGATAACCAAAAGATACTTGAATCCGTGGTTTAATGTTTATGTTTGTGGTAGAAGAAGAAAGAAGAAGAGGAGAAGAAAAGAGAAAAGAAAGGAGAAATTATGTGTTGAGTAACGTACGATCACAACACACAATATTTTATTATATACTGGGTATATACAATTCCATACATCAAGGATATAGTAGACCCACACTAGGGAATACCCAAAAATAACAAAGGGACAGAAATACCCCTTATACAAGAAACCCATACATCTACACACTCCCTCAAGCTGCCGCTGGTGTGTAGATAGTACACATACCCAGCTTGCTAACCAAAGAATGAAAGCATTACCCGATCTTTTAGTCAACAAATCAACCGACTGATCACTAGTCCTCAAGCAATTGTTGTTGTTGTTTTTTACAAGAAAATTTCCTTAAAGGGGATAAGCCATCCCCAAGGCTTAATCACCCAGCCCCACAAAAACTCAAAGGAGCACAGAGTAGACCACACATAAGCTTCTCCTTGATGAAATAACGATCCATCTCAATGTGTTTGGTCCAGTCATGCTGTACAAGATTGCAAGCTATACTTATAGCAGCTTTATTGTCACAATGCAGGTTCATTGGTCCTTTAATTGGAAAGCCCAACTCTGACAATAAGAGTTTCAGCCACAATTTTTTTTAAGGTAAATGGATACTTTATTCAAAAGTTTCAGCTATAATAATTCACATATACAGTGGGCCATAGACCCATACTTAGCCTATGCACTTGGTCTTTTTTTAATGACTAACAATTTTATTAAGAGGAAGAAAGGAGAAACATAAATACAATGACCGAGGAGGTCAAAAGCGGAAAAGAAGAGAAAATACAAAAAGCAGAAATTATACACTAATCATAACAGAAGATACAGGAGAACTAGCCCCTTGTAAGATCGTTGATGGAGAGGCCTTTAAATTGCTTTGACGTCAAAACCCATGATGTTGTCTCAAAGATGATGGAACCGATAACTTGAGAAGATCTCAAAGCACCTTCAATCCTTTTATTACGTTCTTTCCAAATACCCCGGCAAATACCATGAAGAAGAGCCACCCAAAATTTCTTACACCTTGCATTGGAGTATGGAATATACCATTGCCGAATGAGCTGAAGAAAATGTAGAGGCATGACCCAACAAAGAGGCAGAGATGGAAAATGGTCCCAAATACACCTAGAGAAGGAGCAATGAAGCATGATGTGATTGCCTAATTCCCCATCCTTCATACAGAGAACACAAATATGCAAAGATAGCATAATATAAGGGTGCCTCTTTTGAAGAATATCCATAGTATTCATCTTGCAAAAAGAAACAATCTAGACAAATGCTCGAACCTGGGGGGGAGAAAAGCCATTCCATATCAGTTTGACAAGGAAAAGGAGGGAGGACGGGGGAGGGGAAGAAAGTGGAAGAAAGATTTAGAAGTGTAGAGACTAGAAGAATCAAGGTTCCACTTATATCTATCTCGCAACGAGGGAGAAAGACGAACATGTTTTAGAGTCATAAAGAGAGGAGATAAGACTCATTTCTGAATCCAATGGATCTCTTGAAAACAATAGGTTCCAAATTAAATGCCAATGTTGATTCCATGATCATGAAGGATTATCGCCTGCAATCATGGGGTCCACCTTGGGTGGTCCCAAGAAAGGCAGGTCAGCGTGTTAGCTCTAATCACAAAGCATCTCACCGGTTTGGGATGGGGGTTGGGAGGATCGTGATAGTTCTTCTGCAGCTTGCTCTCATAAAGAGGCTGTCTTGAGAAATATCAGTTGGCCCCCACTTACAACTCTAGTGGTACCTGTCAATGAGGGACCAACGTTTTTTTTCTTTCGAAAAAGAGGTGACTGCAAGACAAGTGAGACTGAAATTCTATCTAGTAGGTTGGGTTCTCGGCGATAATCCAAGCCCTCTCACGCTCTTCGTGCTTGAGGAAAAAGTACGTGGAAAATCAATGGAGACCTTTAGGTACAAAAATTGCCAAAAAATTTATTCCTCCTCATGTTTCCATTTGTTTCAGAGGCGGAAAGGGTTTTGAAGGGGGGGGGGGAATGAAGTGGCATGGAGGGGGTATTTTGATGGATATTTGGTATCTACAGCAGGTTGTGGTAGAACCGGGGGATGCGAGCTGGGGAATGGATTTGGGCTTTCGGAATCCCTGTGCACTTATGGAGTTTCGAAACCTTCAGAGCCATAGGCAATCGTTGTGGGGGGTTTTTCGAAGATGCATTTGCCTGACCCATCTTCGATAGAATGGGCGAAGATTAAGGTCAGGCATCCGGAGTTGGCCCCAGCCTTTGTGGTCATTTCTTATGGTTCCCTGGTCTTCAGAATACACATATGGAAGGCTTCAATCACGAACGTTGTTCTTGCTTCGAAACCCTTGCCAGAGATATGGAAGATTAATCCTGCAAGGATGGAGGGTACCGGAAGGGTTCCCAGAAAGTGCCAGAGAGGATGATCAGACGAGGCAGGAAAGTAGGTGGAGTTTGAATTTTGAACAGGGTAATCAACTACGGAGGGGGAAGCGTAACCAGCAAGAAAGGACAGCAAGGGGAAAGGGGGTAGTAGTGATAAGCCAATGGGAACTATTTGCAAAAAATGGCAGTTCATCGTGGAGACGAAGATCGTGGGACACGACGCGGGTGGACCATGGCAAGACATCAGACCGACCAAGCTAGAAATCGGCCTGAAAGATGTGACCAACTTGGCTTGGTTCGCAAAGACAAACCTTTATTTCGTGGGCCTATTAAAGGCCCAAAGGCACGAGACCGATCAATTATGACCTATCCCAGAGCCGAGCGACACAGTCTGCTCAGGAAAGACCCATCAAACTCTTTTTTGCCCCAACTTGGCTCCCAGCCCAGGAAGAACAGGTGCCATAAAGCCCAATCGAGGGGGTAAGCCCACAAAGGGTAATATGAGATCACCTTTCCCAAGGTCCAGATCTGATTCAAGAGCCCATCAGCCTGAAGTAAATAAGGTTCTGGAACAGAATGGTCAGAAGGCGTAGGCAAAGACTGTGAAGTAACCAAGTTAATTTACGGAGAGTGATAACCTGTAGGGAGTGTTGGAGGAGGGAAGTAGATCGCAGGGAAACGAGTTTCACAAACCAGCAGGCATCTTTATCAAAGAAGGCAAGGACAAGCAAAGGGAGAAAAGAAGGCTTCAGTTATCATTGGAAAAGGCAAGGAGAAAGCTAATTCAATTGACACTAGCGATGACAAAGATGATGATAGTGAAGAGTTATTTCGTCTTGCTCCTAACTATGGCTCCCTAAGGCCTGAGTCAGCTCCATCTGAAGGGTCGAGCAAGGGGGTGGCATCCGAGACAATCGGACCTATGGAAACAGTGGGTAATTATCCTATGGGGGAAACAGAAGCAGGCAAAGCTTGGGATCTGATTCAAGGTCAAGGCGGTAAGAGATGGGGAAACTTCATAATGGACGTCAACTCAAGAGAGGGATTAGTGCCAGTGGAGGAGCAATGGGAAGTCACAACGTGGGCAGAAGAGGAGAACTACCTTTCCATCGACCCTATCCTCTCACTGCCATCTTCATCTTCCTCGGATTTGGTGATAAGGAAGGTCGCAGAAATCAAGCGAATGATGGGAGTATCTTTTAAAGGAATGTCACACAAAATAGAGGAGTTCCTTTGGGAAATTGAGTGCCATAGAAACTGGAGCCCAAGGAAGCCTAGCGATAGTCCATTCAAAAGTAACAAAGGTCGGCACTCCAAGGAGCTCAAAAATTTAAAATTTGAAATAAATTATGAGGGGCAATCCAAGAGGGGTAGCAGGAAGGGGGGTAGGAGGGGCAGGCACTTTACTGTGGTTACTGATGCGAAGGAACATTATCTCTTGGAATGTTAGGGGTCTGGGGAGGGAAGAGAAAAGATGGTGTGTAAAGGACATGATAAAGAAGTGGAAGATCGACTTAGTGACTCTGCAGGAAACAAAGTTGCATTTTACCGGTTTTAAGGAAGCCAGAGATTTGTGGGAGAGATCTTTCAAATTCATTCACAAAGAAGAGGAGGGTATGGTGGGAGGTATTCTGGTAGCTTGGAACTCTAAGGTTCTGGAAGTGTTAGATTCCAGAATAAGCTCTTTCTTTGTGCCAGTGCTTTGCAGGGATAAGGAGGATGGGTCCACCTAGGCCTTTGCAGGGATTTATGGCCCTTGGGATCAAAGAGAAGCAAGGAATCTCTGGGAGGAGTTGTCTAACTTATTGGAGGTCTAGAAATGGTCGTGGTGCTTTGGGGGAGATTTTAATGCTGTTAGATTTCCTTCTGAACGGTCGGGATGCTCTCGTTCTTCTACACAAATGAGGTCCTTCAATACCTTTGTTGAAGCTCATGGGCTTTTGGATCCCCCCCCCCCAAAGACGCATCACTCACTTAGTCCAATGGTCATTATGGTGGTAGGATAGATCGTTTCTTATTGTCTGTGGATTGGTTTGAGTCAAACTTAATGTTGCTACAAGAAGCCCTCTCTACCCCGTCTTCGGATCACTTGCCTATTTTGCTTAAACTTGGTAGTCCTTTTTCTTGCCTTAAGCCATTCAGATTTAAGATCATGTGGTTGGAAGTTAAAGGCTTTAAGGAGAAGATTAAATCTTGGTGGGAAGAGATTCATCTGGAGGGGACAGCAAGCTACATCTTTGGGCAAAAGTTAAAAATCCTTAAATGCAAAATCCGTAAGTGGAATAAGGAGGTCTTTGGTAGTGTAGAAGGGAGAAAGCTTTTTTGTCTAAATAAACTTAAGGAGCTGGAAACCAAAGGCAAGCAATCATTGTTGACGGAGGATGAAATTCATGAAAGGGACAAGGCCAAATCAGATTATCTAAAGACTCCTGAGAATGGAAGAAATGTCTTGGAGACAAAAATCAAGGGTCACTTGGCTAAAAGAAGGGGACTGCAATACCCGTTTTTTTCACAGAATGGCTAGCATGAGAAACAACATAAACTCCATCACAACTCTTAAAGTGAACGGTCGCAGCAACTCTAATGAGTCTCAAATAAGGAAGCTCATTGAAGATTATTATAAGGATCTATATTTCGAACCTTTTCCCCAAAGACCGGAGCTGGAAGATGTTCAGTTTGATTTTATCACGGAGGAAGATTAGAGATGGCTTGAGCCGGAGTTTACGAAGGAATAAGTGGTTGCAGTGCTCAATAGTATGGAAGAGGATAAAGCTCACAGTCCCGATGGGTTTCCAATTAAATTCCTTAAAAGATTGCTCGGACATTGTGGGTAGCGAAGCCATGGCATCTATCAATGCTTTTCACTTGGAAAACCAATGGTGTAAGAGTCTTAGCGCAGCAGTTATTTCACTCATTCCAAAGAAGGATGGTGTTATCGATCTCAAGGATTTTCTTCCTATCAGCTTGGTGGGCTGCCTTTATAAGCTTTTGTCCAAAACTTTAGCCTTATGGATGAAATCGGTTCTTCCTCACATCATTTCCAAATCCCAGAATGCCTTTGTGCTTAGGCGGCAGATTATGGATTGCTCCTTAATAGCAAATGAGTGCATTGATTCAAGGCTAAAAGAGGGTAAGGCGAGGGTGATTTTCAAAATTGACATGGAGAAGACTTACGATCATGTGAACTGGGTTTTTCTAGATAGAATTCTTCAGAAGATGGGATTTGGTGTCCGACGGAGGAACTGGATGAAGAAATGTGTTTCCTCTTCGTCCTTCTCTGTCATGGTTAATGGATCGTTAAAAGGTTTCTTTCAAGGTAGTAGAGGCCTTAGGCAGGGAGATCCTTTGTCTCCTTATTTGTTCATTATTGTAACAGAATTATTGGGAAGGTTGGTGAGCAAGGCCGAAGGCAGTGGGTTGATAAAAGGATTCTTGGTGAATGATGGGAGCCCCTCGATATCTTTCTTGCAATTTGTTGATGACTCTCTTTCTCCTCGAGCCTGAGCCCAAAGGTTCAAGGATCCTAAGAGGCATTTTCTTATCTTTGAAGCGGCTTTGGGCCTTAAAGTAAACTTGAGAAAGTCCAAGAAAATTCAAGTGGGGGACATTCTTGATATTGAGGACCTTGCTTCTATCATGGGTTGTGGTGTGGAGTCTCTCCCCTCTTCGTATTTGGGTTTACCGCTTGGTGCGAAATCGTCCGCAAAATCAATTTGGAATCCATTGCTTGAAAAGATGGAAAGGAGATTAGCCGATTGGAAGGGCAACTATTTTTTTAAAAGGAAGAAATTTGGTCTTCCTAAGGAGTGTTCTCTCGTGTATGCCGATCTATTTCCTCTCCTTATTTGTAGTTCCTCACTCGGTTCAGAACAGGCTGAAAAGGCTACAAAGAGATTTTCTTTGGCAGAATGATCAGGATAAAAGGAAAATTAATTGGATTAGTTGGGCTTCCATTTGTAATCCAACTGAAAAAGGGAGCTTGGGTATTTAGATCTATTAGGTCCTTGAATAGAGCTTTACTAACCAAATGGCTCTAAAGGTTCGGTTCTAATCGGGACTCTCTTTGGCAGGTGGCAGGTGCTAATAGCATCTAAGTATGGGGAAGAGCGGAATGGCTAGGTCAGTCGCCATCCCATGGGGACGATTGAAAGAGGGATTTGGCCAGGTATCTTTAAAGGAATGAACTTCCTAGCCCGGTTCACTCGCTTCAAGGTGAACAATGGAGATCGTGTTCAGTTTTGGACCGATCCGTGGTGCTTGTCATTGCCTCTTAACAACATTTTTCCAAATCTTTTCAATCCTGGCGAAGGAAAGAGTGATACTGTTAAAAGCCATATGATAAGGTCAAGAGCTTTTTGTTCTTGGAATGTGCAGCCAAGAAGAAATCTCAATGATTGAGAGATTGATGATATGGGAAGGCTCCTGGATATCCTTGAAAACTATTATCTTGGCAACAAAGAGTTGGAAGATGAAAGGGTGTGGGTTCCAAATGCTCAAAATGGGTTCTCAGTTAGATCCCTTTATCTTGCAATGACTCATGAAGATTCTCTACAATTTCCAGCCCGGCTCATCTGGCATTCTATCACTCCAACCAAGATTTCTTTTTTTCTGTGGTTGCTTTGGTGGGATAGAGTTCCCACTTTGAATAACCTCATGAATAGGGGTTTCATAGGTGCAAATTGGTGTTGCATATGTTAAATGGCGAAGGAATCAGAAAACCACACTTTTCTGTATTGTCCAATAACGGTGGCTCTTTGGGAATTCATGATATTTTACCTCAATGTTAGATGGGTGCACCCGGGATCCATGAAGAGTCTTCTTCACTCTTGGCCTTCCCAAATGTCCCCAAGTCTCGGCCCTCATGGCAAGGTGGCCTGGAATTTAATTCCTTTTGCAATTTGTTGGACTTTTTGGGAGGAGAGGAAACTTCGTATTTTTGAAGATCATTCAACCCCTCCTCATAAGCTACTAGATTCCGTCCTTTTCAAGCTCTACGAGTAGCTTTCGACGGGCTATCTAGGCTATAGATGTCAATTCAGCACCCGCGTCTTTGATTGGGACTCCTTGATGCAGGCTTTGTAACCGCCCTTGTTTCTTTTTGTTCAGTTTGCTTTGTCCTTGTTTCTTGTCTCTCCTCCTTGTGTGGGGCATTGCTCATGCTTCTGTATAGGGGGTGTATCTTTTCTTTTCGTTTCTATTTTTAGAAAATTACCTTACCTTTCAAAAAAAAAGGTTCCAAGAGATACCAACAGATGAGTTAAAGAGGATTTCCAAAATGGAGGCATTTTTTTGGGAAGCAATGCAAAAGAGTCTAGGATAAAGGGAGGAGAGGAAAGACTTACCAATCCACATGTCTTTCCAATAACGAAAACGAGGATATAGCAAAGGATGGATGCCAATAATACGTTTCCATATAGGTAAAGATCTTGAATTAGTTATTGGATTCGTAACCCAACCATTCCGATCTGAACCATACTTGCCAATGAAAATAGTGTGCCAAAGACTTCCTTCTACTATGAATCACCAAATCCATTTCCCGAGCAAAGATTTATTCCTAATTAATATGTTTCCAATTCCAAGTCCCCCTGTTGACTTTGGCTTACACACATCCTTCCAATTTAGAAGATGGTCTTTTTTGGTTGCTCCCCATCCCAAAGAAAATTTCTTTGAAGTTCCTCAAGCTTATTTGCCATTTTGACTGGGATTGAAAAACCCGAATGTAGTAGACTGAGAGGTTAGAGAAGACAGATCTTAATAAGGGTTATTCTACCTCCCAAGGAGATGTATGACTTTTTCCAAGAAACAAGTCTTTTATCAACTCTTTCAATCACTAGAGCCTAGAACCTCCCCAAATGCGGATGACCCCTTAGGGGAAGACCTAGGTATTTTAGAGACCAATCTTCCACTCTACAACCCAGATGTTGGCAAACGACTGGAGATAAGAGTCCTCCAAGTTGACGCCGACAATTCCAGATTTTCCCCAATTAACTTTGGAACCCAAAATCAACTCAAAAGCTTCGATTATGTGTTTCAGGTTCAGGATGTTAGAGGAGAGAGGATTAACAAACACAATGGTGTCGTCAGCATATTAAAGATGCGAAATGGATAAGTCAAAGGCTACAATCTTGAATCCTTCCACTAGATTTGCGCACACAATGTGAGTAAGTAAAGCACTGAGAGAGTTTAACACCAAGTAAAAGAGAAAATAAGACAATGGATCGCCCTGTCCCCCCTTGAAGCACAAAAGAATCCTGTCCCCCCTTGCAACCAATGATTGTTTCTTACTCCTCCATGTAACAAGATTGTCTCCAACAAAAGTGCAATACCCAGATGTTGACCGTCTATCGAAAACTAAACCTATCTAATCTGCAGTTGTGTGGGCTTCAACACGTAATTGATGTGGACTTTGAAGACCAAGTGGGACCCACACATGGCTTGGTGAGGTCCACAAGTGGACAACATCGGGAGCCACCTTGGACACATCACATGGAGTTCATAGTTTCTGTTGAAGTCCTTTAATAGTCTTAGTTTATGTTTTTTCCTTAGTCATTTTATGTGTAAGTGTTTGGGGACATACGAGTCATTATAATTTTTTTATGTTGGGTATTTTTGAGTCTTATGTAATTGAAATTTGGAGTGGTTGACAGCCTTGGCAGTGCACAGGTGTTAGCCAGTTTTGTTTTTAGAAAGTGTCATTTAGATCTTTAGGTAAGATTCCATTAGGTCTAGGTTTCCAAATATAGAAACTTATTTTATTTTAAATTTTTAGTCTATATGAGGTCTGCTTGATAGGTATTGAGAAGGCAATGAATAATAAAGTTTTTGAAGTTTAGAACCCACGAAGGGTTTTCTTCCTCCCTAACTTGCGACTGGTTGGGTTCTCCATGGTGAGACTCCATGGATAACTTGGTGAGACTCCAAGGTTTTCCCCTGTTTTGGTGGTGAGAGTCCTCTATCACAGGTATTTATTTTCCTTCTTATTCTTCTCCTTTCTTCTTCTCTTTTCTTTGTTTTCTTTACTGTTTTCCTTTAGAAATCCAAAGAACCATGAACGAACCCTGAAAACTTAATCAAGAACCCAATTCTTGGTGGCTTTCTGAGTTGATCACCTTATACTTGCTGCTACAACCATTAAAGAACCCATCAAGAACCATTCTAGCCTGAGTTCTTGAACGCAAAATCCTGCAAACACATAACCAGACCATTCCTTGCTGTTTTACCTGTGGGAAGCCCTCTAGAACCCTGCTTATACCCTGCGACTACCCTATTTTATAAAACCCCTTACTGTTTCCAGGCTCTTAATCCAAAACTCCTTCACCCAGAACTTGTGGCAGTCTTAAAACAGGGTCCTTTTCTGTTTTGATATTTAAACCATAAACCCTCTTGTTGTAAGTCCTGTACTCTTGTGGCAGCCCCAAGTTGATGTTTAAGGTCCCTTCTTTGAAGAACAATTATCTTCCATTAGTACCAGAATTATTAGTTCTCCCACAGACCGAAACAAAGTCTAAAATCCATTCCTACCACCCTTCTTTTGTCCCAAAACCCATTGCAGAACTTCATTTAAATCCCCTAGTTCATGCCCTATGACATTGCCAATTTTCTTTGGTTTCAGCCCACAACCTGTAACCTTAAAATCCCATTAAAGTCCTACTCTTGGACCTGTTGCAGACCTTATCATTAGCCCTATTATCTCCTAACAAAACAGCCACTGTTACCCTATTCTACTGACCCTGTTTCCCCTTATTTTAAGGCATCTTTTACAGCCTCTGTTCCACCTCTTCTATCACTCTTAAAACCCTATAAACCAGTCCCTTTATCACCTTTAAATAACCTTGATATCATCTGTTAAACACCCTAAACTCCTTGCTCAGCCTCTGTTTTGCCCCTTCAAAACTGTGTTTCAGTACTATAAAACCTTTTGGTATTTCAGCCTACAGTCCCAACTACATAAACCTAATCAGCCCTGTTCATCCTTGATTGTCCCACTTTAGGCCCTCAGATTATAACCTATATTTTAAGTCTTGAACCTGTTGTAACGAAAAGTTGTCAATGAAGATGTTATCCTGGAATGTGAGGGGCCATAGGAGTGCCAGGAAGAAAAGTCTTGTTAAAGAATATTTGAAAATGGCCAAGGCAGATATTGTTATGCTTCAAGAGACTAAGCTTGAGCATGTGGATAATAAATGGGTTAGAAGTATTTGGGGATCCAGAAACAAGAAGTGGTCTTTCCTCCCATCTCTTGGGGCTTTGGGTGGTCAGTTAATATATGGAAGGAGGATATGTTTGAGTATATTGAGCCTTTGCTTGGGGCTCTCTCTCTTTCCATCAAATTTCAAAATAAGGGCGATGAGGTGATATGGTGGTGCTTATCTTTGGTTTATGGGCTGATCAGACCTTACGAAAGAGAAAAAAATTTGTTAGAACTATCAAATATTATTTCCCTTGGAGCTGTCCCATGGTGTTTTTTTTTTTTTTTTTTTTTTGGGGGGGGGGGGGGAAA
>JAOXJP010047373.1:0-16164 GCA_025762735.1 Platanus orientalis
TCTTTAAATAGTCATTGAATGAATACTCTTTAATGATAATCTTTGATCTAAAAATTATGTAGTTGCCTGATTCATCCACCCAAGGGGATGTTTACACACTAGTAGATTCTCTAAGATCCAACGTTGACCTTGATTACGCTGGATGCTAGGGAGAATCTCTGTGTTGTGTTAGTGAACCATTTAATGACTAAGCAACAACTGCATAATTTGAGGGTTAAGATATTCCCTATTTTTATTTCCAAATACTCCGGTTGGGAAGAACACATCCTTCTCCCCCAACTGAGATAACTGAATCAAACTTTATTTATGAATTTTCATGTGTAGCCCTGAACCCCTGGTGTTCATCTCCTGATTTAATCCATAACTCTTTAGTTCATTTCTATCTTTTTTTTATAGAATTAGCATATTCAAATTTTCCCACCTTGAGGACACAATCAAACTCTCTTTTAGATTCTTGCTAATTTTCTATTGTGGTTGTTTGTCCTTCAGTCTATGTGGATTGACCCCGGTCTTACCGGGCTTTTTACTACGTTGCTACACCCTGCACTTAGGGGTTATTCTGCTTTGCGTAGTGTGCTCTTTAGAGTGCATTATTCAAAATGTAGCAATCATGAATGTACATGTAATCCTTCTTTTTTTTCAACATTATCAATGAATCATCTTTTCTTTTCGTATCTCCAGAATCTCTGTGTTCTTGATTATAATAGTCGAGACTTCATGCTTCATCCCAACTTGCTTATTCTTACTTGTTAAATCCTTCTAGACTAAGCAATATGGTTGTAAATGTTGTGTACTCCAAAGAACCTATACTTTTTACAAAATTTTAATCCAACCATTTTCACAGATTTAGAACCCACTACTTTAACTTCTCAAAGATTGGGCACTTTGCCAAGAGTAGGCAAGACTCTTGGCCACCTTATTTTCTGCTACCCAAAAAAAAAATTAATTTTGGTCATAGTGAATGAAAATCAATTTTATCATTCACTAGTAACATCATGGCGAATGGGGAACTAATTCCTTATTCTCTCACAACATGTGGACGAATGGGGCTTTGTTTTCTCATTTGCGCATGATTCTTGGATTTGCGTTCTTTAAGAGGTAATGACGACTGACGGCGCACATCTCTTCAATAAGCTGCTATGGCGAAGGAAATGAAGTTTTTGCCCTTGTCAATAGGCGCACTCTTTCAAATCCCTTGTGTTCTGACTAAACTACCCGTGTGGGTATAAAAAGACTCCCTTCGTCTTCTTCGGCCATTCTAAGAGATTCTAACAATTGGCATTAACAAAAGCATGAAGCTTTCAAACCTTTTCCTTTCTTTTTACATTAGATCTTTGACTTAAGACCTTCAATCATTGTCTTTCACCCTAGTGAACACACCGAAGCCATTTTGCATCCTCAAATAATGGAAAAAAACCCCTTTACGTGAGTTCTTCATCTTCTTGAACCCAAAACCCTTTTTGATCCTAGGTGAGCCATAAACCCTCGCATGCTCATTTTACTCGGATCGTTAGCTTGCTCTTGTAAATACGATCCTCTTGGGATGTATTTTGAAGATTTTGGATCCATTATGTTTGGTATTTGACTCCTAAGGCACATCCGGGAGTCCTAGTCTTCGTCTCAGGCGATGACAAGGGTTTCCAGCAACTATTCGCCTCGTTTGGGCTGGCTTGAGTGCTTGCAAAACAATCTCCCTACATTCACTCACTAGTTGTGGTGCCTCTCATTTGTGCTTCCCTTGCTTGGTGAGATGTTGGGTGCAAATGAGTTAAAAGTTTCTCATTCGCCCACAATCTAGTGTCATTACACTAATCCTTGTTGCCATAAAAGTGTGCGCGAATGGAAACTGTAATCCCCATTCACCACCAAAAACACATACTCGCATAAATGTTTTTAAGATGGTAAAATGTACATACTTGCTTAAATTTTTTATTTTGGCTTATCTTCTTTGCAGAGTTATGGCTCCTAGAAGGATACTTTTGTATGACCGTGAATGCCGTGAGAGCCTCCTTTCTCCAATTTGTCAAAAACATGAATGGGTTTGTAGCCGAAGCCTTTTCAATATAGAATTCATCGATCATATAACAGATCATGCACGAAGTCTTCCTGACTATATTAGGCACATCTGCAAGGATTGGTGCCATTTGGACGATCGGGCTCTTCGAAACAACTCAGTCCGTGACACACTTATTCCTTCTATTGAGGAAGGGGAAACTCTTAAGGATTCTACAACTAGCAATTTCAAGAGTCTAATTCAAAAGATTTTCTTGAGAGAGGTGGCATGGTCGGCCGCAATTACAAAGGCTCTTCTTCCTTCTTAGTCGGAGGAAGGAAATGGGAGGCTATCATCGAGCATTGCCTTAACCATTACTGTATGGAGATATATGCTATTTGAATGACTGAAACACTACATGGTTCCATTAGAAACTTTGATAAGCATCATGCGATGGTGGTAGAGGCAATTTCAAGGTGGTGCTCCAATACTAACACCTTTCTATGTTAATATGGCAAGCTAGGGATCTCATTGTGGGAATTCATTGGCGTAAGCCACTTACCTTTTGAAGCGAGGTTAATGGAGGAGTATGTTCCCTTCAACAAGCATTTTGAGATGCTTTCTACTACATGTCACAGACTATTCCATATATTTTCCAAGTTCAATGATGTGAGTGTTTCATACGGCAGCTGGCTGAGCCACATTTGCTAGGGTCCTTTGGGCATGTCTGCTAGGGGCAAACCTTTACCATGGACCAAGGATAATATCCAAAGAAGTGTCGACCTTAACAGCCCCATATTCTTAGCTAGGGTATATGCAGCCTTTTTGAGTGGATGGGATCTCCCAAGCAATGTGGGTGAACGTATTCGCCTTGGTGTGTTCATTGTTATAGTTAATCTTGCTGATGGGATACGCATGAACTTAGTGGTCCCTAGTCTCTATTGCTTATATAACAGTTTACGAGATATTGTAGAAGCGGGTCTTTGAGAAGGCCAGATCAGGGAGAAGTTGGCATACTTTCCCCTTTAGTATTTCTGTGCGTGGTTGGGGCTGCGCTTCCCTCCCATTTATTAGAGAGGAGAGAGAGACCTTCGTAGGATTGTGTACATCAACACTTTCAAGAATCAAAGAGTAGAGATAGTGTTATACCCTGCCACATTGTTTTGTTTTACCTAGAAGCTCGTCCTTATCCTAGATCACTTATTTGGTAACCAGACCCTAACAGATGACAGGTCGTTATCAAGGGAGGCTTAGACATACTTTTACTTCCTCAGGAGTGGTGAACTAGCCTGGAGAAGAGATAATCATTTTCATGTAGAGGTCTACAACCCTCACAAGTTCGCTCATCAATTCTCTTGTTTCCAAGGACTTGTTTCCCTCCCTACCCAAATGAAAATAGTAGGTAAGGCGACCATTCTGAAGAGGATTCAAGAGGCCTACCTGTTCTTTGTGAAGTCGGTGATAGGTAGTCGAGTGGTTATACCCGAGGAGATGGCCAAGCAGGACAATCTTTAGTTCGATTATCGTTATGCCAAGTGGTGGTATAATTCATTATTTCTCGTTATGAGGTATAATGACGATGTGGCCAATTCCAATGTTATTTTTTATGATGGTCAAGGCACCATAATAATGGCTGATAGGTCCCGCAATAAGACTTTAGCCCAAAAGACATCGGTCGTGCAATGGCCCAAGAGATCTAATAAGCGGCCATAGGGCCATTAGGAAGATAGAGAGGTGATTTCACCATCTCCCTCAGCCACTAAAGAGGATGAGGAGGAAGAACAGCCATATAAACCAAAGAAGAAAATAAGTGTAAGAAGCAAGTCTCATAGGAGAAAACCCCAAAGCATTCCATCTCCTACCCGGGCAAGAGAACCAGAATGGATGCCTTCTATTCATGAAGATGATTTTGAAGATATTGGGGGTTATCCCATCGAAGAACCCCAGCAAGCGATAAAAGAGGTAGAACACCGAGAAATCCCCTCTACTAGAGAATTAGTGTCAGGAGGTGAGACTCCTATAAATTGAGTGCGGCTAGCCAACATATTGCCAGTGATACAAGAGTAGGGCCTAGTGCAACCTCTTAGTCACCCCTCCCATGCTTCCACCGAATGCAAGATTGTACCCGAGAGTCACAATGAACAAGACACTGCATCTGTCAGGCCCGTGGTGTCTAGAAGATCAAGAAAGTCATTAGGTATCCAATGTAATGCCTCCCACCATCAATTATATGGTGTTTGCAATGTAATTCGATGAGAGATGGTGACTTTATGGGAGCATGGGGTCATAGTGCAAGATTTAATCACCATCATGAACTGTTATGACTTAAAAGGTCATTTTCTAGACTACGTCTTCAAGAAGATGACTAGTATCACAAGGAAACTCCTAGCATATATTCCTACCGGCTAAGACATCTCTTCAGTGACCTGACTCACTTCCCAATTTTATAGAGAATATCATAAAAGAGTAGGTGACCACAAAAAGGAGTCTACCCTTTGTTACATCTGAATCCGCTCATGGGATAATGGAGAAATGCTTGGGAGAAGATGAGGCATTTCATTTTGTGATCGAGTGTTCTCATGCCACTGACCAGCCTGTTCATTTCAATGATGAGCCTGTCAACACGAAAGAAGCAATGGCTCAAGTCCAACAAGCCTTAGCCACATCATGCGAGACGGCCAGGGAAGAGCCCCATGTCCCTTCAAGGGAAAGGGTGTAATTGAAGTGTTGATCCCCCGGGTGTTACCGATGCATGGACCTCTTCAAGCATTTAAGAAGTTTGCAGGTCTTCTCGTATATCGTCCGAGAAAGAGCCATAGAATCCTCTTTTACCCACACCTGTTAAAGAGCATGCTCAGGTATACTTGTGACCTTAGTATATTTACTATTCCGAGTTCCTTTATTCTCATGACTATTTTGTTTACAGGCCTCCACCAAAGAATTAGTGGAACCGATGCCCCCTGAAATATAAAGACTGACCATTGGTAAGAGTCATCCCTTGGTGATTCAAGTGACTAAGATAGAGGACCATTGTATCTTGGGGCCAGATTCGCTAATCAGCCAGGCGGACAAGATTCTTCCCACCATGACCCTCAAGGAGAAATAAGACTTAGTCAAGTTCATACTAAATTTTGAAGAAATAGATATGAATTCCTCGCAAGATTCTGAGGGGTTTATGGGTCTTCATGTGCCCTCTAACAACCTATGGGACATGGTTATGTTAGGAATAGAAGAATTGGTGGATTATGAGGACTCCGAGAAGGATTACCAGAGATGGACTAACGGTTCTAGGGGAGGAGTTCCACTAGCTGATGAGTCAGGCAACACTGGCAAAGGTCCTAATGAATCACTTCCAACTGCCGCTGAGACAAGTGACCAGGCTGCCAAGAATATATATATATATATATATATAAGGAAACTCCTATTGATGTTGAGCCCTCTAGCTCTGTTGATTTGAAGATGTTTAAAGATCATGGCACTCCTGAAGCCAACGAGTCCCAGGATAGGGCTATTAGCACTGCTGATGAACCCACGACTTTATTTGTTAATGATACCCTCGTTACTTCATGTGTTGGGGAAGATGATGTTGTGGTTGATAAGGTACCAATTATAGAAGCAACTCAAGAGGAAGACCCAGTCCGAGAGGAGCTGACAGTTGATGAAGACCATCTTCAGGATGAAATGACCTCTAAGAAAGGTATGTATGTTATTCCTTCTATATTATTCATGTTATCTATGTATGTCTTCCCATGTTTTGAACCTTTCTTTCATGTTCGGTCCAATTGCTGAGGAGGAGCTCCCTATGAGGCGGGATCCTATTGAAATCCCTCCCATGGGTCATGGTAAGTTTTCTTTCTCATTGTGAACTCATTTTAGTAAATTGTTGCTAACATTTCTTCATTTTACTTGCCCAGATGAAATCGTGAGCACTGCTAGTGCCATCAGGTGTTCTTCTAAAATTGCCTTAGCACGCGTGATTCGCCAAGAGTTGCTTGCACATAGTACGGCCTTAACACCTTCATCTCTTGATCTCGCAAGTACTAGAGATGAGGTGTTAGAGGCCTTGGCTGAGGATGTAGAGACCCACATTCGCAATGATGGGTTTCAATAAGGATAGAGATGTACTTTGTCTTTGATCAGGTAATCATTGCTAGCATCGGAACTTCCAAATATTGGGGGCAATGTTGAGGCCCAAGCTAATTTGGATGCTACAGAGATTGAGGGGAAGACCTTGATGGAGAAGCTGGATCAAGTCTATGATTCAGTGACTAGTATTGACAATGCCTTAGCTAGTGCCCAAGAGGAACTAATGAGGGTGCAGGCTCGATTGAGGCTCTTACAGCCACTCGGGAAGTGAGAGCAACGGAGGGGAGTACACTCAAATCAAGGATTTCTGTAATTTCTTCTAACATAGATCACCTTCATGAGGAGTTCATCAAGCGAGGTGATCAAATTCAATCTTCCCTAACTGAAGAAGAGACTTTTGCAAATGCCTCATTTTCGCCTTCCCAAAATAATGTAATGGGGAGGATGTAAAAACGTTTTGTGAAATGAAAGAAAAGATAATGTTTTGTCTTGTATTATCTTGTCTTTCTCACTTCTTTCTTTAAACTATTTTCTTTACTCATCATTGCGAGTGTCGAGTAAAACTAACTTTATAACTGACATTATTAGAGTCATGCTTGCTTAATATTGTTAGAGTCAAATCTGGTAAACATATATTACTTGACTTTATAATAGTCAAATATCATGAGATTTCCTACAAACACTATGGGCATTATAAGAGCCATATGTTGTGTGACATTATGAGAGTCAAAACGGGTTGACTTTAAAGGTCAAGGACAATTGTTCTTTGGCATTATGAGAGCTGAATATGGTTGACGGTATTATTAGAGCCATATGTTGCATGACATTGTGAGTCATAATGGGTTGGCCTTTAAGGTCCAATGCGATTATTCCTTGGCATTATGAGAGCCGAATATGGCTGACCTTATAAGAGTCAAAGATGAAAAATCCATGGTCATGTGTACCTTTTTAGGTATCGTGCCCTTTACGATAAATGCTATGGCAATATATTCATATGTCCCTGAAGTGGTGCTAGCATGGTCCTACTTTCAACAATCCCAAATTGTCACTTTGCAAAAGATGCTTTAGTGGGGCTAGCTAAATTTGGACCATCACAACGGGATGCATTTATCATTTGATTCTCTTTTCGAGATGCCCCTTCCTGAGAGATCGCAACCATTCATGTTTATAAATAAGAGAATTGCTCCTATTGCTCCTCTCATACTTTCGTTTTGCATTAGTAGACATGGCTCCCAAAAGAAAAGTTGCTAGTGTCCCAAAGTTGGAGAACCATCCGGATCATGCGTAAAGCGAGATGGGTTATCTTCACCTGAGAGGGAGGGTGCCAAGCCTTTATTTGACTATGGATGCCTTTAAGTCCCTTGTTCATTCTATGCTCAGTCTTTTAGTTCTATAGTTTGATACTACTGATTTCTTTTGCAGATTTGTCAGGATACCCAAAAATGCAGAGCTGGAGGCAAGAGTTACTGAGGCTCGCCATAAGCGTGACGTGCTAATTAGGCGTTTAGTTAGCCTATCTGCTGAGGAGGTGGATACTTCTTTTATCCATCAAGAAATCTTGGACACGCTGGGCCATCTAGAGGCCTTTGTGTACAACTCTGTGGTCAGAGGCACAATGATGTGTCTCCTTGATGCTTTGTCTGAACTTTGTAAGGCAAAGGACATCAAGGTGCTAAAGGACTAGAGCATGATATTAGCCTACGCCTCCAAGAGGAAGAGATCAAAATGGCTAACTTAACTACCCAGTAAACCTGAGTGCTGTATGAGATTGGGCTGCCAGTAAGGGATGCTGACGAGTTAATGGCGCAAATGGAAGTGTTGAATGAGCGCTTTAATAAAGTAATGAATCGCCTGGAGTCTCATAAGAGATTCGTCAATCATGTGGGCAACTCGATTTGTTAGACTATCTACATGGTGGACCGTTGCAGGGGTAAGTTGATGAGCCAAGAGATGGGCCGGTGTGATGGAGTCTGCGGGGAGACTATTAGTAATCTCAACATGGCATAGTCAGATGTCAATGCAATAAATGATGCCCTATAGGTGAATGCAAAAGTATTGCCTTCGTTGCATGCCAAACTCCTAGGTTTCAATAGCCTTGACTTGGCGAGGGATTGAGAGTAGTGTAGGGAAATAAGGCGGAGTGCCCTCCATTGTAGCAACATATTTGGGGCAGCATCTTATATTAATAAAAAAAAAATTTCGTCAAAATTATGTGCCTTCCAAGTTTTTCATAAATTATTTATTTCATATTTATCCTTTCCACCCTTTGAGAAATGTATCATGTAGTTATAGAATGGAATGATATAGTTCTTAAAGAGAGACATATTGGTAGGTGATGATGGGGTTGCACCTGTCTTATTATGGCAGATTTCCTACATACCTAAATATAACAAGAACAAACCGATGTAGTTCCTTGAAGGCCATTATAAACCACCCTAAGGGTAGTATTTCTTCAAGAATAGGGCATTGGTAATGGGGAGGATTTGATTTATAACCTAAAGTTTTCTTTTTCGTATTATTTTGCCTTCATCATCACCATCGTTCTCACCAACTTGGATGTCAACGAAGTCACTCATGTCTTCATCAATGAAGATGGCATTGGCAGTTGCAACTCTTATATCTATCTCCAATTCCATAGTGTTTTTGTCAATCAATTCTTGAAGCTTGTCCTTGAACACAAAGAAATCTTGCAATGTATGACCCAGAATGTGGTGATACATGCAATATTTTGGGTCATTGATTTTATCAACTTTCACCGGTCTCTTTGACTTAGGGAGTATAATATCCTATGATTCAACTACTTTCTTGAAGAAACTCTCCAAATCATCAAGATGTATAGGCTTTTTCCTATCACTCTTTCATGCTTGGCTTTCTGGGAGGGGCTTCCTGCTCTGCCAACTTAGTTATCTCTATGGTATGTCTAACTTTCAACTTAGTGTGTGACTTTTTAGTGGCAACCATAGCTGATTCCATCTTGTTAACCACCGTTTTTTCCCTCTTCTCATGTTTATGGTCTAGTAGCCTTCTTTCTAAGGTGGACTCCTTGGATATCAGATCATCAAACCCAGAGTACTTCTGAGCTATAAGATAGAGAGAAAGCTCAAAGGCTATATTATGCAGACACATCTCAAGGAGCATTTTAATCGGAGGTGCATTCTCGTAAGCATAGGACATATTCTTCCATCTATTGATGAAGTCCACTACTAACTCATTGTCTTGCTGCCTCTCATTAGTCAACTCATACAACTTCACAGACCTGTATGTACCATGGAATTATTGTAAGAAATCTCGTTTCATTGAATCCCAGTCTAGGATGGAATTGGGTTTCAAATTTTAGTACCATGTGAAAGCAGCCCCATCCAAGGATTGCGCAAACAATTTTGATAATAAGTCACCTTGTTGAGCGATAGCACCGCACTGAGACTCAAAATGAGCTATATGTTGCTTCGAACATGTTGTCCTATTAAATGTGTTAAAGTGAGGCTAGATAAATTTCAATGGAAAGGGTGTCGCATCCACATGAGGAGGGTATGGCTTCCCAGTAGTGTATGTACTCATATTATCTTGCTCTTTGTATTTATTAAGCATCTCGGTTATCATTGCCTGCATGTAGTTAGGGTCCATCCTAGGTGAGGCCTGATGCGCATATGGTCCCTATGGCATAAAAGGAGGTTGTGCATATACATTATAACCATTGTAACCATACGTCCAGGGAGGTATCGATCCATGCAAAGGCAACTCTTGTTGATGAGGGGTTTGGTGAGTTCCTTGGATGTAGGCCTTGTGGTAACCCCTGTATAGGTGGCCTTTATGGCGTGGGTATATTGGGCGCAACACTCATAGCTAGGGCGGGCCCAGGTTGAGTGACGAAAGCATACTCAGGTGTGTAACAAGTGTACCCCTCTTATACTTGATTAGGAATAGCTAGCCTTGCTGATTCTATCGTGGTGAAATTGGGATTTGATGGGATTGTACCCTATCTTTCAAGTGTGAGCTGCTCGATCATGGATTTCAATTCTGCTATGGTGGCATCCTGAGCAGCCAAGCGATGATCTCGACTTTCTAACTGAGCCCACCATTCAGTCATTGTGATGTGTTCTCCTTCAAAATCAAAGCAGTAGTCCCTAACATCTACATTTTCTATACTTGCTATGGGGTCAGTAGGAAAGTCCTGACTTCCCCTTGACCCTGGCACAATCACCTCAGGTCCTTATGAGGTGGAGGTGACATTAACCATTACGGAAGCCATATAAGGGTTATCCCCTTGATAGACTTAATGGAAGAAGCAACTGAGGTCCTTCCAATAGTCGGTAACCCTCTTGAGGGTGTCCACGGTGTCCTAGCACTTACCACTAGTTGACTTTGGGTCATCATGCCTATAGAGTTAAAAGCCTGAGGCCGTGATCTAGAAGGACTAGGGGTGTTGATTGGAACATTCTTCTTTGTCCCAAAAAACATTACTGACACCTAGAAGTTATGAGCAGGCCCGTATCTCTTACCTTTGCTGACATAGGGTACATAACCCGGGTTGTTTTTGGCCTAAGAAGGCAAAGAGGGATTACTCCTTTCTGGGTGCACTCATGGTGGCATTGCATTGATTTGCATATCCCTTATTTTCTATTGTATGTGAAAGACCTCTTGTGCCTTGGCATTTTTCTTGTGTCCAAAAGGCAAAGTTCTCCTTTTTGGTGATTTACCTCATTCACCACCCTTAGGGAGCTCAAATCAGGTTAAGACCATTGAGTTTCTGAATTCTACCATTACTTTATTGTTTTGCCAATTGCGTCTCATAGAAGTGGTGCAAATGGCCATGCTACCCTATGACTGGTCCTTTTATGAAACATGGGTTTTAGGGGTCTTTGTCTTAAGTCCCTTCTTCTCATTTTACAAGTTTCTTTCATGACCAGATGGTTTGAATACTCTGACCTGATTGATAGTCTGCCGCCTTATCTAGTCCTTAAGCATCGTGGGAACTCCTGTGAGAGTGACATGGACTGTAGTCAAATTTTGGTTCTCAGGTGGCGAATGGAAGTTTTGTGTCAGACCCACAGATGTGCGCAAATGAGGATTTACATGCTCATTCATCGTGACCACGGTGCGTGAATGTCTTCGCTTCTAGGAGCGCGCTATTGTGTGTGCGCAAATGTGAATTTTTATACTCATTCACTATTACCACATTGCACAATGTTTTCGCTTCCGGGAGCGCACTATTGTGCATAAATGTGAATTTGCATCCTCATTCACCACCAGTGTTTGCATTAAATTGTGCACGAGTAGTGCAGAGTCACTAGTTAGGCCTTCCCTTTGGCGAGTGTAGTTAATTTCAGACTTAGGCATTCAGATTTTTCTTCTTTCCTTTGTTGTAAGACGGCTACGTCTGTGAGCATCTTCCCACGAATGAGAATTGTATATGCCATTCGCAGAATCATATCCTGTAGAATGTGAATGTGCATGTTCATTCACGTAGTTTTGTTGCAGCAAATGAAATCCTGGGCCCTTACCCGAGACAACAATCTATCTTTTTTAAGAGGCTTCAATGGCTTTTGACTGTCTGTTTGGTTCAAATTTAGGTATCCATTGTTTCCTTGACTTATTTGAAATGATTTGGGGGGCATATTCTCTTGATTTAACATTAACTTGTCCTTTTTGGCTGAGATGGGTAGTGTGCCATAGCCCTGAGAGAGAACAATGCCTCAACCCCTGATGAAGTAAGGGAGACCAAAGCCTCAACCTTGTGTTGGGAGACCGAAGCCTCAACCATAGGTGGGTTTTGGGAGACCGAAGCCTCAACCATGTGGATGGGTAGTGGTGAGGAGACTAAAGTCTCAACCCATGTTTTCCTTATGGCTTGTGGCAAACCAGTAGAGGTTTCTACAGTTGTAGTTCCATTGGGGTACCTAAATGGGCATAGAATAGTCATTAATACAAAGCCTTAAAGAGAGATTAGAGGAAAGTTTAGTTTCACCTGGTGTGCCAGAAATTTGTAACACCAAAATTTGAGCCTTTGTATGAGACGAAATTAGTTGAACAAATTACCTAGCCGTTTTCGAGGCTAATTTATTATTTTTATGAGTGAGGACTAAAACTTCAAGTTTGATAAACTTGTTAATTACATCCATTTAACACAACCAACCTCTGATTATCTTTAAGTCATGTATCACAAAACATAGTTGCAATTATGTAAAAGAGAAGAAGAATGGGAAAGTAGATATGCTCTTTCAAATATATATATATATGGATTACACTTGTTCATTCATAAACAAATTTACATATCTGAAACTTAATTCATCTTTAAGCTCCCTATGATATCTTCCTTGGGGAAGTTGCAGACGTGTAATGGACGTACACCCTCCTCTTTTGAAAAAGAGGTAGCTTGTAGAACTTCAAGAGACGAATGCAGCTTGCTTTGTAAAGAACGTTTAACTTCTTCAACTCTCTTATTCTTCCTCATAGCTATTGTTGTCTTCTATTTTTGTGCATGTAGGTATTTATAGGCCACATAAACGAGTTTGGAGAAGAGTCATCATTTGAGAATAACTCTATCTCTTCCATATCATTTCTATTGGAATGGGATTCTTCAAATCTTATCCCAAAGTTTTAGGTGATTCTTCTATGCGAGAATCCACCTTCTTTCATCTTTTGGGAAGTTAAGGGACTCACAAGAGTCGTAGTTATCCGAAACAACCTTCCTAGGAGGAGATAAGACCAGTTTTTAGTTTCTAGTTTGCGTAGTGTACAAGTGTGAGCAGTTCATTCACGCACACTTTTAGGGCAAAAGTGAATACTCAAAATCCCTTTATTATGGGTGAATGAGGATTAAAATTTATATTTGCTAAGAATAGTGTGGTGAGTGAGAAATATATTTCACATTCACGCACACTTTTTGGGTTTCAACAGTGCCCCTTGGAGCCCAAGTTTATGTCTAAGTCAATTATATTCAAGTTTTACACCCTTTAACCAATGTTCAACTGGGTACTTTTGGATATAATTTCCCATTCACTCATTAACATGTTTAAGAAACCTACTATACGGCGTTATTCTCCTCATTGAGGTGAACACATACCTATATTGACCTGCCTCAAACAACTTGTGGGTCCCACTTAAAATTTCTCTAAAGTTATCCTAGAAGGAGGTGAATAGGATATCTAAAATTATCTTACCCCTTTTTGCAAACCCTGGGATTGATTTTAATGTTTTTAACTTAACCTAAGTGTGTGTGTGTTCTACAAGGTATCTACTCAAATATTTTGTTAAACAAGCAATGTGCAAGAGTAGTAATGAGCATCAAAGTAAAAAAACAAGCAATCATACACACAATCCACAACAAGAGATTTATAGTGGTTCGGCACTAGGGCCTACGTCCACTCTTCTAAACCTCACCACCAAGATTAGGTATATTTTATTTAAGTACCATTACAACCTAGGTCAATATATAAAAACCTAACTACTTGCTCACAAGCAAGCTAAACAAAAACACTCAGTGTCTCTGACGAGTGTGAACTACTTTCCGTGTCTTTGGCAGAGGTATTCAAGATTTTAGTGTCTCTGGCAGAAGCAAATCAAGCACAATAGTAAAGATGAATGCAAAGTAAAGCAAATATTACCACAAGATGGTTGATGTTACTAGTTGCACAAAGTGGGGTGCTCCTTGTTGAGCCAGTTTGCCTTAGCTACCCACAAGCTTCAAGCTCTTGGCTCTAGTGCTCCTTGAGCTCAGCCAAGTGTAAGTTTCCTTTTGAGAAAGACTCACCAACAGTTCTCCTCAATAGTAGTAGAGTGGTATTCAAGAGGAGAAAAAGAAAGTGATTCTTGAGTAAGATGTTAGCTATTCAAGCTCAAAACTAGTATTAGAATAGTGTTTTTCTCTATAGAGGAGGCTCTCAATTTGGTAAACTTTGTAACATTCTCTAGGTTGCTTGAAGTGTTAGAGATTTTTTCCATTAAGGAAAAAGTTCCATTTTATAAGGGTGAGAAGCACCCACAACCTTTAGATTAGAATCTTTTAAAATGAGCATCTCTTTAGAGCCTTAGATTTCAGAAAATGGGGTTCAAATTTTGAAAATCTCATTTAAAATTTCATGTTTTTTTTATTTTTACCAAAAAAACCCTCATGATTGATTGTAAGATCCCTAATCAATCTTGAATCAAGATCAGGCTTGTGATTGATTGTGAGATCCCTAATCGATCATGAGTTTGGGAGTCAGGCCATGATCCATCTCGTAATTGATGGTGGGTGATGGGGCCTAGCTCTCCAGAGTCTTAGATTTGGACTCAAATCTGAGTCATAATCAATCATGAGATCCTTGAACGATCACGACAGCAAGATCCTGAGATCTTAGTTTGGGCACTCTAGAGGACTTGTCCTTGGGCTTTTTTTCCTTGGGTTTTGTAAAGGACCTACCACCATGTCTACATTCATTTTAAGGTCTTAAAATGTTATGCAATGCATGCTATACATCTTTATTGGTGGGCCAAATCCAAGGTGATCCCTAGTCTCTTCTTCAAGTATTTGGTCCTCCTTGTCTTCATGTCTTGAACTTGTGAGAATATAGGACACTTACAAGACATAGACCACTACATAGTTTTTCCATGGGATTGATAAACATCAGCACCACTTTTATTTTAGCTTAAAGATGGCCAAACATTCAGATTTCAAAATCTGGGCACAGTCAAAAACCAAAACTGTTTCTCAGATCACCTCCATCATAGTGTCTATTCTCAAAGGAACCATTAATCACATGGAGGATTTGAGCTTAGAGACTCAAGCCTTTTCCTTCTAAGAGGGCGGTGAATCTAAGTGCAAAAACAAACTCAAGGTCCAAGGACATAAAGAGAAGAGAGAGAGAGAGATCTGGTTGCCATTGAGGCAAACCCATGGCGCCATGGGCCTCTCCTTCCTTTTTATCTTCTTCTTCCTCTTCCTTTCTTCTGCTTTCTGTGGATCTCGTTCTCCCTTCTTTCTCATCTCCACCACACGAGTTTCAACCCATGTAATGAGCCTTTTATAATGGTTCTCAACCACTCTCACCAACCCCCTTATGTGTCCACAATCTGATGGACATCAATCATTAATTTCTCATCATGATGAGCTAGGCCTATACGGACTAGCTTGCTCAACAAGCTTCGTCCCAAGTCCTTGGGCTTATCGCGAGCAAATCTAGCCCAACTGCGAGCCAATCTCATTGCGTACCAAGTTCCTTTACGGTTCTAGACTGTGATGGGCTTCTTTGCGATGCGAATTCCATCTCAATTCCGTACCCTGAAGTGACCACATCGCGAAGCCTATTCCACTGTGATGCACCTTCTTTGTGGTACACCATGCTCGAGATACTCGTTGATTTGCTCACAGTTTGCTTGATCATGATGCGCCATCATTGCAGTACATCATCATCACAGTGTACTTTGGTCATGATGCATCTCCATTGCATTTGTAACACTCCACATGTTCGCACATGTTTTGAACACGTGTCATATTTATACTATACATGCATAATATATATGTTTTGCACACACTTAGAATTATTTAAATACACATATACTAATCTATAAATTTGCACAACTGTAAGAAACACCAACGGAAAAGTAGGCAATATATATGAGCAAACATTATTTTAATAAATAGGTAGGGAAGTTTAGAGTTCAATAAAACAAATAGTGAGCAAAATGGACACCAAAACGAAAAAGATACAAAGGTTTGAGTGAGCAAATGTCAAAACAGAAAAAAATCAAAATTACTAGGCTCCTACTCGATCTACAAGGGTATGCCCGATCGATTGGCTAGGTAGCCCGATTTTCGGGCACCCCCCAATCGATTGCCTATTTCAGATTGAAATAGAAAAGTTACAAATACGACTTCCCTTCTTCATTTTGGTTTCTAAAAATATGTGGAACCTCTAGGGGGTCTATATATATGATTGTTTTCAACTCAAAGAGACCTAGAAACCCTAGAGAAAATATCAAGAGCAAGAAGTGTTAGAATAGGTGTCCTGACAAAGCCATCATAGATATTATTTATGTTATTTTATTTGTTTGACATTTATAATAAAATATTTTAGTTCATCATCACATGTATATAATATGATTAT
>JAOXJP010047394.1:0-16164 GCA_025762735.1 Platanus orientalis
TCTCCGTACTCTCCCTCATCCTCACTACTTGAGTAACTTGTTTCCAAAAGTGAACTCATGGGAATACGGAAAGCCATAAAGGCTTTGATCTCTTATGAGAGAGATTCCTTACTACTTTGGGACTCATGTTCCGAAGTCTCAGATTCATCATCCCATGTGGCAGTCATGACTTTACCCTTTGACTTGGACTTATGCCTCTTATTGCCACAATCCTCAGTAATATGTCCCCTTCCTTTGCACACATAGCAAATGGGGAGTTCTTTAGAGAAGTCCTTTTTTTGTAGCCCGAGTAGGACTTTCTCATTTGTTTGTTCTTGTAGTAATCTTTAGTATTTCTCTGGAAGAATTTCTTGAACATTTTAGACACATGAGCCAAGTCATCATCCAAATCTTCATTTGATTCAGAGGGTTCTTCTACCTAAAGATCAATGTCCTTCTTCTTGGTAGGTTCCTTAATTGCCGCTTTAAAAGTTTAAAGTAAGCCAATTAACTCTTCTAGTTTCATGATTTCTAGGTCTTTACTTTCTGCTATGTTGGTCACCTTAGGCTTAAACACTTTTGAGAGGGACCTAAGTACTTTCCTAACCACCTTAGACTCAGGAATGTCCTCACCTACATTCATAACATTCACTAAGTTTAACAATTTGACGTTGAATTGAGAGATTTCTCCATCCTCCTCCATCCTAAGAGCTTTAAGTTGTGCCGTATACATTTGAAGCTTGAACATCTTTATAGCACTTGTACCCTCATGAGTAATGGAGAGAAGTTTCCACTCTTCCTTTATGATCTTAAGATGAGCTATCCTCCTAAACTCATCTAGGGCAAGACCACTTGCTATAACATTCAATGTCCTAAAGTTGAACTTATGAGCATCTGCTTCAACTGGAGTCCACTCACTTCTTGGTTTATCAGGCTGTGTATAGCTATCGACTATTACAATCAATACCTTGGGTCATAGGCATTAAGGAATATCTATTTGAGATTTCCAATAGCCATAGTAAATTCCATTGAAGAGTGGACGGGTGCTAATGAACATACCACTATCTTCTCTAGCCATCTAGGATTTTTGCTAGGACCTTACACAAGATGTTAAACCCTATGTGAGTAACTTAGGCTCTGATACCAATTGAAATTGCTCTAAAGTTATCTTAGAGGGGGGCTGTGTATGCTCCAAAGTGTCTACTCAAATCTTTTTTCAAACAAGTACTATGCAAGAGATGTAAAGAACATTCAAGTAAAGAGACAAGCAATCACACACACAATTCATAACAAGAGATTTATAGTGGTTCGGCACTAGGGCCTACGTCCACTCTTCTAGAGTTCACTACAGAGCTTAGGTATATTTCATTTAGCTATTATTACAACCTAGGTCAAATATACAAAACCTAACTACTTGCTCACAAGCAAGTTAAAAAACAACACTCAGTGTCTCCGACAAGTGTACAATACTTTCAGTGTCTTCAATAGAGTTAGTCAAGCTTCCAGTGTCTCCGACAGAAGCAAAGAAAGAACAACGATAATAATGAATACAAATGAATGCAAAGTAAATCAAATATTACCATAATTTGGTTAATGTTGCTAGTTGTTCAAAGTGGGGTGCTCCTTATTGAGCTAGTTTGCCCTAGCTACCCATAAGCTTCAACTACTTGGCTCTAGTGCTCCTTGAGCTCAGCCAAATGTGAGTTTCCTCTAGGGAAAGGGCTCACCACAATTTCTCCTCACTAGTAGTAGAATAGTATTCAAGATGAGAGAAAGAAAGTGATTTTAGTGTATGATGTTAGCTATTCAAGCTCAAAACTAGTGGGGCAATGGTGTTTTTCATAATGGGGGATGCTCTCAATATAGCAAACTTTAGATCTCTCTCTAAAACATCTTAGACTATTGGAGTTGTTTACCCTAATGGGAAAAAATCCCTTTTATAGAGGTGAGGAGCACCCAAGGCCTTTGGATTTTTTTTTTTTTTTATAAAAGGCAACATTTTGAAACCTGTTATGGCTTACAATCAGTCTTGCAATTGATTGCCTAATCCCAAATTGATTTCGGGTCTAGAGATTTTGGTCCAAATCTGTTCCACAACTGATTGCAGGCTATAAGTTTTTACCACTAAAGAAAATCCCATGGGAAGAAGATTAAAGTGAAGAGGAGCAAGAAGGGAGCAAAAAACAAGGATCAAAGAAGGAAATGTGTTGCAATCCACTCATTGATTAAGGTTTAGGTCTTCTTTTAGAATAGTTCATGCACAATCTATACATTTTGATGGATGTTTGTTTATTGATTTCCATATCCCATGTTTTCTTCTAGAATCCATGCTAGGCTGATGTGAAGTAATTTGAATTTTTCATACAATGATTTCAATTAGAAAAATGAAGCATGTCAGTAGGTGTATATTTATGATTTTTGTATCCTCTTGTTTAGCTCTAGGTTCTTTCCATATAATCTTGATTTCAATTTGCAATGTCATGAAATCTCTCATGTTAATTTGTGCAACTTAATCGTGTCAAGTGCTAATCTTAAGAGTTTGATCTATTTATTCACCCAAAATCCTTAAGAAAATTGGGCTTTGTTTGAATCCATGGACTCTTCTCTAAGAGTTGCATGAACATGATAGAAATTTGATGTAAACACTCATGTATGATCATGTATATGTTTGAATAATTGATATGTATGATGAATTTTATGGATTAATGTGGGAATGAATTTATAAGTTCAATTGATAAAATTGAAAATGATTGGATCTAAATAAAGAGTAAAACAAGAGCATAAGGAGTGTAAATTCTCTATAATTTCTTGGTAGTTTACATAAGTTGGATTTTCACTCAACTTTCGACTCAATTTTGACCACGAATATGGCATAATATGTGAATTTTCCTGAAAATAAGACTTCTATATGATGGAGTTAACATTCTAACACAACAAGAATCACCTTGATCCAACATTGGATGAGGAAGTTATGGTCAAAACAATGAATAGAATATAGAATCACCTCTGGATGTTTTGGGTAGCTACTCTATGTCAAGTCACATTTGGAGCTCCATTGAGAGACTTTCCATTGTCGTACATTCTTCCCCATGTCCCACACATTGTTTTAGAGCTCCTGTTAGCTCTACATAAAGTACTAGAATAAGCTACTAATTGTTGGGTATTTTCCTAGTTTCTTTGTTTTGATGCATTTAAACTAGCTTCTTTGTTGTTTAAAATCTCCCAAATACATCTCTTCCATGTATTTTAGTTTCCTTCCAAATTTCATGGCCATTGGACTTCACCTTGAAGTCTAACTGGTAGAAAGGAAAATCTCAAATCTGCACTTCTAGCTAACCCCTATTTATACAACTGTGTTCAATTAGTAGTTGACACCTGAGCACAAACATGTGTTGGGACCTTCATGTTAGAATCAGGTGTTATCCTCCTAGTGGGACCCTTGAGGGACCCAAGTCCTCCCTAATGTTTTATTTTATGCCTGCTCCATTTAGCTTCTTGTTTATGCCTTCCATGTTATTCTCACATGACATCTCCATGCTTATACATGCCATGTTAGGACACATATCTTGTATATTTTCATGTTTTGATTCCATGTTTTACCATGCCTTAGTACAATTTTTCTTTCTTCTATGACAATGACTACATGTTTACCATAAACTTCTTTACTTTCTTTCCATGTCTTCTTTATGTGAATTGTATTGCCATATATTTGGATGTGTACTTCATGTAAATTACCATGTATGATTGGGCATGTATGTGAGATCACACACTTAGACAATTAGGCATTGAAGGTTCAGGTTGAGATTAGGCATTGGACATGTTCCAACCTCCAACTTGAACCATTAAGGCACAATTGATCATCGGACATGTTAGGGGTCTGAACTAGACCCATCACGTATCACATCACTTTTGGTTTGACCCACTTTTGACTGCAACAACCATTCATAATCAAGCGTTGGGACATGTCACAATTGTGTGTTGGGAGTCCAGGAATCCAATCAGGCATTGGACACATCCCACCTCCAACCATGGACCCCAAATACTCATCCATCCCTAGACATGCTTCCTCTCATTCCATCTGGGTATATAATAGGCTTACCCCTTTCTTGGTTACTTGTTTTACTTTAGATATGTTGTGAGGAGGACTCTGTAAGTATGCTTAATAAACTAAATTGAATCCAAACTTACATTACTCTCCTTAGAAGTTAATCACCACTAACTATTAACGAGACTTTGCACACACCCACCCCCAAGAGAACTACATACAACATGATCTCGATAAACCACCTATACCATGTAAGATTAGGTATATAGGCAGCTTGACACTATGTATTAAGTTCAGGTGTGATAATTAAACAAAGACAAATCTCTAACTTTGACCCACTTATTGTCCTAATTCTTGATCATGATCAGACGTGAAATACATATTCCCAATCAGATGTTGGGAGGCCCAAGCCATAATTAGGCATTAAGCTCATACTCAAGCCTTAGACTAGACCTTTTAAACCTAATTATTATACATTCATGGTACATTTGGGTCCAAGACCTACTTAAGAACAAAACCACACTAATTTGGACCCATTTAGGTCCTAACACCTGATTAAGATTAGACGTTTTCCTAGATACTAAATAAAGCATCAGATGGAGTGCTCAAACAGGCATTAAAACCTGAATTTTCCTAGATTGGTCAACTTTTAAACACCATTAACAACACCTAATTAAATTAAACTATAACATACATGAATAAGAGAAGCCACCCTAGAAAGGTGGGTGTGTTACCTTAGACCTTCCCCAACCACAACTCAATAGCTTATCCTAGTGTAGGAATCATATCATTTGGACCACCTTCTTAAGATGGAGGTAATTGATGTTTAACTCCATCAGTAAAATCTACGTTGCAATTAGCAATAACTCTATAGAACCCAAATATGACCTTAAGACACCTATTCTCTCAAGAAAGACATTCCCCTTACCCTCTCACATCTCCCATCTCTCAAATAACCATAGGTGAAGTGGGGTAAGCAGTTTTCGCCAAAGGGATGGAAGAGGTGGTCCCCCTCTGGGTCCCAAGAACTGAATCCCAATGCCCATACTCATAGAAACCAAAAATGCTTATAAAGAACTCAATGTTCTAATCTTCTCACAAGGAAAAGCTTGCTAAAAAAATAGTCTTTGCTTGCTGATAGAAAACTACTTGCAGTGAAGACTTGTTTCATAGAAAAACCAAGTATGTAGCTTTCAAACATTCTATAAAGCTATCCAAACTTGAACCATCTACACTTCGTATGAACCAAAAACTAATCAAGACATCTACATGCCCTAGCAAGGCAAGCTCACTTAGTCCACTATGGGACCCTAGTTTTCCCAAAGGGTAATTTAAAAATGATAGCTCTTGGTCATTTCACATTGAAAAAAGGGAGTGTATTCACTCCAGAGACCTAACTCATGCATTGGTCATGACCATGTGGATAAATGAAACCCTCCCCAAAGTTGGCTAAGAAGAAAATAAGAACAAAAGTAAGCTAGATTACCAAGACAAATAGTCTAAAGATTTAGGTAACTTTTGTCCTTTCCTAGGGATTATTATGTGATAGTAGGCTAGATAGCTAATGTTGTCGGTAAATAATTAACTTGATTGAGTAATGAACACACCATAGGGTATATCCCTATTTAGTCAAGGGTTTTCCCTTTTAGTGTAAGAGAACATTCCATTAATATCACCTAAAGCTGCAAATAGGCAGCAAGTGTCTTGTCCACCTAACAAATCAAGCACCAAATAAAAAGCACATCTCTACACCCTATAGGGATAATGAATATATATATACATATACATATACATATACATATACATTATATATATATATATATATATATAATGTATATGTATATGTATATGTATATGTATGTACACTTATATACATATATACATATATATATAGGGCCTCGGTTTTTGCATGATGCGTGAACCTCTTATAAAAGTGGTCCACTCATCATGGGCCTAACTGAAGATGGTTTGGAGTTGCCATCAACCTTTTTTAAGAATTGGTTGAACATCTATTTTAAGAAATAAATCATTTTTTTAAGAAAAAATATTTTAAATATTAGATTCCATTTCGAACTGATCGGCTTAGAAAGTTCTAGGTAAGTGGTTTGATTATGAATTGGGGAAGGTGCTAGGCACCCTAGTCCATCCACACATGCAGTTACCTACTTAAACCGGTTCAAATTTAGGGTTTGAGTTCTATATATGGTGTGTGCATGAGTGTGTTTTATTTCAAAGAAACGTGTTATGCATGTGAAAGTACTTTACCTTAACTAATGCGCGTGTATAGAGTGTACATAAAAGTAATGTTATTATTTACCAAGACATCTATTTACATGTCATCTAACAAAAATAAATAAATAAATAAAATAAAATAATTGGAAAGCATACCTGGACCTGCTCTTCCTCGTAGCTCTAGGATGTTGCACTTGTGAATGATTGCCCTTCCTTTAGTTGGGTAATAGGTTCTTCCTATCACTGGAATTCAATAGACAACAATGGAGATGATGGCATATTTAGAAGAGAAAGAGACTTTCTTGAAGATTTTTTGGGAAATTTTCCCATGTGTGTAGAAAAAGGGGTGGTCTCCTATTTATAGGATTTTAGTGGGCTTTCATCTAAAGAAAGGAGAGTGAATAGGGGAGTGTGTTGGACTAAAATGTGAATGATTGGAGGATTGGAATGAGGTGGCTAATTAGTTTTTAGGAAGGGGGAGTTGGTGGGCCAAAATTGGCATGATCTTTGCCTAAGTGGTAATGACATGTCAACTAAAAATGGAAGAATGAGTGATTAAGAATCCAAAAGTGGAATGAGAGTGTACCTAGTGAATGGGAGAGTGTGTTGGACAAAAAAGTGAATGATTGAAGGATTAGAATGAGGTGATTAGGTGGTTTTAGGAAGAAAGAGTTGGCAAGACAAAATTGGCATCGTCTTTGCTTAAGTGACAATGACATGTCAATTAAAAATACATGATGAGTGATTAAGAAACCAAAAGTGGAATGTGAGTGTGCCTAAGCGTTTTTGACACATGTAGGGCATTTGGCATGGACCAAAAAGAGTAATGTGATGTGGATTTAGGTGTGTTGGATTCATGCCAAGTATGTGACTTGCCAACCTAAGATGTTTGTGTATAGGTTTAGACTTAAACTAAAATAAGGGTGTTTGTGTATAGGTTTTAGGCTTGGCTTAAGGGGTGTTTGGACACATGTTTTAGGTTAGGCTAAAAGAGTACTTGGTCATAGGGTTTTGGTTAGGTGGCTTATGTTCACACAAAAAATGAGGGAGGATTAAGGAAGTGGTAACACATGTCAAGAAAAATAGGATTTTAATTTGACGTGTCACAATGCATTGTAATATGGTGTCTCCATATAGAATCTTGTTATCTAAACATGGAAATTTTGAGAAATTATTTACCCTGACTAAATCGATGGTACTGATCATCATGGTAGGGTCTGATTTTTTATCTGAGATTCTAAAAGTACTAGATCGGATAGTCGCAAATTGATACGGTGTAATTGAATGCTTAGAAATGAACTCTGAACGTCGTTTCTAGTATCCCAAAGTTTTATGGCATGTTGAATCCAACTGCATTGCCTGATTGACCATCCAATGCGAATCTCGCTCAAAATTTAAAAGATTTTAAATCAAAGGCTAAGATTCACTAAAACTTGATTTGTCATATTTGAATAATTAAACCTTCTATCCTAAGGTTTTGGGACATTCTGAGTACATTTGTGATGTCAGATTGATCATTTGATTTATCTTTTGATTAGATTTTAAAAGATTCCACATCATAGGTCAAGATTAACCAAAACATATTATGATGAGATTTGTTGATCAAACATTCTGTTTCAAGGCTTTGGACTGCTCCGGACACATTCATGATACATGATTAGTCATCTAATGCTTGTACAATGAGATTCAATGATCCACCTTTGATGAGAGATTAAAAATGTAATTTTTAATGTAGATGTGACCAAATTTGAGACAATCATTAAGAAAACAATGAAATTGAAAAGAAAGATAGAAATATAAGGAAATCGGGTCAAACAAAGATCTTAGGGAAAAATCGGGGGTTTAGGGTGCCAAATTAGGAAAGAATGGAGATGGCCTAAAAATAGGAGGCCATCTAATCACCTTGGTTTTCTAGGATGTTTAAGGTCAATTCTAAAGAGTTAGTGCTGCCCATCGAAAGAAACCATTGGATCTTGGGCCAAAATTAGGTGCTGACATTGTGCAATTCATTTTGGAAAGATTTTATGTGATATATATAGTTCGATTGATTGAGTTGTTTTCGATCCAACATGTTTCAATCAACTGAATGGGTTCTTAACCAAAATCTCAATTTGGTCAATTGATCTAGGACCTTTCAATCGATTAATGGGTTTCTTACTTTCGATCGATCAAACCTATTAAATCAACATATTTTAACTTTTTTAAGTTTAACTTTGTTTGGCAACTATTAGGGTTTTACTTAAGGTTCATGGGAAAGTCTCTATGATCCACCTAGGGTCATTGGTATTGGTCTTTACCCACAAACACTTACCATCCAACCTTTTAAGTCATATTACACTAAAACACATGGTTCACTCTTAAGGTACTTTGCTTTAGAGCTTGAGACTTTCTTACATTCTTTACTTGTGGCTTCACTATCTCTTATATTTGTGGTCCTTTTTCATCCAATCATATGTAATGTGCCTCTTGAACTTCTTATTGGACTTAAACTTACATGATTTATGGTTTACAATTATATTTTCATACATGTAAGACTACATATTTGGACCAACTATATACATGTACATTTTACAATATGGAATTGAATTAACACTATACAAATGCATATTACATCAATAGGATGTGTGAATCTATTAGAACACTTAAAATGTGTTCAATCACTTCTTGGATTAATTATACAAAGTTGATGTCAAGGTAAAGGAAGAAGACAATGTCATTTTGCTTGTTACCTAACTTCTTGATTCTTATAACAATTTAATGACAATGTTACTTTTCAAAAAAGATATAGTAAGCCTAGATGATGACATCATGGCATCGTTCCTATTTAATGAGATTAAGAGGAGATTAAATCTTGAAGGAGGTTAAGATTTTAAGTTGATTGGTTGGGTTGAGAATTGCAAAAGAAATTCATTTGTGAGAGAATTAGGGATAAAAAGTATAGGTCCAAGTTCAGAGAAATGCAGTGTTTTCATTGTAAAGAATATGGTCACATTAAAAGAGATTATCCAAAACATGCTAACATGAAGAAAAGTAACAATCTCAAGATAACGTTAGTAGAGGAACAAGAAGAATACATTGGGGATGTTCTCATAGTCTCCAAAGCTGTGGACATTTTTTCTCATAATGAGTGGGTATTAGATTCAAGTTGTCTTGTTCACATATGCTCAAAGAAAGAATTATTTGATAATTTCAAGAGGAAAGACATGTGTTGTTTCTATGTGACGGGTCCACTTGTGATGTTACAGGTGTTGGGATGGTGAAGATCAAGATGTTTGATGTCGTAGTTTGTACTTTGAGTGGTGTGTCATATGTTCTAAAGATATTAGGAATCAGATATTCCTAAACCGGTTGGATTCTATGGGTTATAGGTATTTAGTTGTAAGTGGAGCCATGAAAATCATGTGATTGTATGATTCTAATGAAAGGAGAAAAGTGTGATGGGTTGTATTGTCTGATAAGAAATATGATAATAATGGTGTGTTTTTTACCTCGACGGGTAGTTAAAAATTAGGTTCATGAAATTACAAACGCTTGTGTAAAGTCTTTTTCGCAATTGGGGCTAAGATATGTGTTATGAGTTTCCAGGTGATGGTGAGATAGTTCATGTGATTAGAGAGGACAGATCAAGGTCTTTTTTTGGAGTTGAATATGCGAGTTGATTCAGGGTAACTACACATGTGCATTGAACATGTTATGATTAAGTCGGATGGTGTCAAGACCGAATTGATTCAATGGTATGTATAGAGGTGATTTTTCAAGGACAATGATTGTTTGTAATGATAGTAAGCATGCTATGATTCAAGTTCAAGATAGAGATGCATTCCAGGTATATATGACACATATTTCACTACAAATGACAAATATAGGTTTTTTCCAATGCGATTCTGAAATATGGGTCAAGGAAACATGTGGTTTACATGTCATAGGTTTTGTATCTTGAAAAAGATACAGGTGAAGCAAGCTTTAACAGAAAATCTTCTAAGAGATTGAAAATAAAGTCAAGGTAGAGATTGTCGAGGATGTATTTATTTCAGCTAGCCATAATATCTACTTGGAAAAGATAACGGTGGCCATTTAACTTGGAGTTAAAGACTTTTTGTGGTGAAGAGTCGTAGATGATAGCTGGTTTGTGAAAAACCTAATTTTAAACAAAGGGAAAGAAAGGGAGTTGTAGGAGTTGCAGCCCATGGAAAGGAGGTTTTCCTTGGGTTTTCTTCACACACACACAAACATTGTGTGTGTGTGTATGTGTGTATAAGGAGAAAATGTGTGGATCTAGTTTCAAGAAATGCACTTTTTGTATAGATTCTGTATTCTCACGGTAAAGAAAGATTTGATTATCTCCTATGAGCATAGACACCTCGCGGAACTACGTAATTGAAGCCCATATCTTATCATGTGGAATTTCAGGATTGTTTCTGCTGTCCTAGCAAAAGACCAAATTCAAAAATGAGCAAATGTCCTGTACAGGATTTGGTGTCCAGGACACCAGGGGACGTTGCACCCATATGGCAACAAGTGGGGGTTGGTAATCTCTTTAAAAGGTTTTACATAGACCATGATACATATAGAAGTGTCCATCCAAATTTCGCCTTATGTGCAAAATTGTTTTTGAATTGAGACTTTTTTTTTCTTTCTTTCTTTACTGTAAATTCATGGTCATATGGTGCCTTGTGCAAAATTGTGGAACTTGCATATTCTCCACTACGCCACATTATCTTTGAGTGGTATCACTTTTTATTTAGACCTTTCAAAAGAAGTGAGGATGGTCAAACGCGGACGATATCATGTTTCTTAAACCACGGCACCATTCACGTCCCTTAATCGATTCAGTATTTTTCCATGAAGAGAATGATTCTTTCCTATATTAAAAATAAATAAAGAAAGAAAGAAGAGAAGTACATATTGAAGAAATCAACTCATAAGGAAAGAAAGTCTTAAGATAACCACGAAATTCATGACAACGGGACCTTTGCTTCCATTGTAAATTGTCAACTCGGAAAAGTTTTTATTATTTTTTTATTTTTTGGGTGTGTCGGATTAAATCCACAGACTACCCGTAGAATGCAATATATCAACCGTTATGTCGAGATATTGTCTTGAAAGTTGCCCAAAGTGCAATCCATTTGTGTGATCCAGAAAGCAACCCAAAAAAATAGACAAACGTGGAGTAACGAATTTGGGTCTGATGACCCAAACCAGTTTGAGGGATTGTTTGGGGGTTTTGACCTACATTATAGGAGTAGGGTTTTCTTGAAATTTGTGCAGCATGTATAGGCATATTTGCAAGTTTTTGGGATTTTAATTTATGAGGCGAGTTCATTTGAATTTTTGAGATGTTGTGGGTTTTGAGGAAACTCGCTTGGACTTTATAATTTTCATTATAGTGAAAGATTTTTTTTTTTTTTTTATCATTTTCTCTTTTGTAAATGTAAATAATCTCTTGTAACCATGTAAATCTTGTATTTTGTGTGATTGTTCTTTTGTATTTTGTATTTTCTTGTTTTGTTTCACTTTGCCACCAAACCTAAATTCAATCTATTTTATTACAACACATTAAGATACATGTTTGATTAGCTGACTTAGTGTTTTAGATACCAAATTAACCCACCATCATCAAACAAACCACCATTACTGTAGTAGTTGCAGAGTAATCATAAATGGGTAACCAAGAGTTCTTCCGAATTTAAAAGTCACCTCTTGAAAAGGAAGACAGCACTAGGTAGTGCAAAAATCTCCTACCAGCGAACATCTTTCAGCGATGGGAAAACAATCGTCACTGTCAACATGGATTTTCTTCTCATTCCTTTTAACTTAATTAGCTGCACCACTTAAGGGACAATTATCTCTTTCAACATGGATTTTCTTAATTGTCTAATAATTCCTTTAACTTAGACAGTAATGGCACACTTGAGAGACAACCTTTGACTCGCATTAGTTCAATAAATAACTAATGACGTTTTTAAATGTCAATATCTTTTAAAGAAAGTAGATTATTTTTCCTTAACACATTGATTATTGCTCGACAAAACCATTGACGATCCCTTCTAAGTGCAACAAATCAATCCACTTATGTGTGATTAATTAATACTCTCCAAACCTTAAACCATCCCAAATGATTCTCTCTTGCCAGTAGATTTATCTGTCGGTACGAATTCCAAAAAAGTGAAAATCACCCTCTAAAAAGGTGGTTTTCACTTTTTTAGAGGTGCATGTCCACTTCCAATGCATGCAACATAAGTCTGTGGGCAGAAAAGGACATCAAGTGTCAAACCAGACGATTGATATAGTGATTATCTTGAGTCAAAAACTTCAACTGACACTAAATGGATTAATGATGAGAGCCAAGAACAAGTCCTACATTAGCTTGTGGTATTATAACCAAAGTTCCTAGCACCAATCCTGCTAAACTTGTCCATCATTAACATGATGTATGAATCCGAAATTCTGACGATCGTTAAGCACATACATGAATTTAGAGGACACATGCTAGTCAATACAACAGGTTGGGATCCCACTGAAAGATTCTTCTACTGTATAAGATCCATACAATTGGATGACCTCAACAAATCAATTTAACTTTGTTTCTGTTCTAATGTTGTCTCAAATTCAAACCGAAAGCGACACGATGTGCAACCCATTTGTTCAATCCAGATCACTTTATTTTTACTCTTTTCTTTAGCTCTTGGTCTGGGGATGACTTGAACCATTTAGGTTTGTTTTCATGGGGATTTTTGGATTTCCATATTTGATTTGGGAGTAGGGTTTTTGTGCTGATATATTTGCGAGAGAAATCTTTGGAAGAAATCGTTGTAACTTATAATCTCCATTATAGTGAAAAGCTTCTTGACCACCGGTAAATGTAGGAACCACTTAAATTCTTGTGTTTCGTGTGATTAATTCTTTTAGAATTCTATTTTCTTATTTCATTTTGTCTAACCCAAATTTGATCCATTTTGACATAACAATTTCTTTGGTCAATGAGAAAAAGCTCACACATTCAAGGGGGAAAAAATTAAGTAAAAAGATCCAATTATCAAAAATCATCTGTCATACTGATTTTGGTCGTAATGAGTTCTTGCTTCTTGAAAGTGGTGATATGAAGTGTAATAGTAATTTCCCAACACTCTCAAGTCTAATATAGCGTCTAACCACTACAATAAAAATACCATATTACAATAATGCATGCTATTAATAACTTTTTACAATGTGCACGTGCACGTTGTGTGATGCAGAACTGTAAATTTGTATGATATAGATATATAGCGTGTAATGAATGTGTGAAAAATTGAAATAAACCTTAAAAAGAACCATTAACGGTGTTCTGTGCATATGGTAAAAAGGTCTTTTCATGATATGCAATAAACACCATTAAGAGGTTAATTTTATGCTGTAAATATTTTCCTTTTTTTTTTGGTATTCGGCCACATGGGCCTTTAACTGCTCCTAACCGCTTGAAGCGGACCGGGCTGACATCGGTCTGAACAAAGATTCTGAATGCTTGCATAGAACACCTGAAAGATCACAACCAATAGAAGATGGGGAATGTCAGCTCCATCTATGGGGTTGTCTTTTGTTGATTCGTGGATTGCATATTCACTAGTGTTTCATTTTGGTTTGCCATAGTACCTAAGTGCATATGAGCCCCAACAAAAATGGAACGATTTCCATTCTTCACCAAAATGTGAATGATAAGGGAAATCATTTCATGTTATAAAAAAGACCTAAGACGACTTCATTTCTTATTTTAGTTAACAAATCCATATGAATCTAAATAACTTCGTTTTGAACCATTATCTTATGGCTTCAAATGTTATGGGAATTTAAATTGAAAAGACTTCATTACAGGCAGCAACCAAACACGGCCTAAAACAACCATTACAGACAGCACTGGAACACTTGAAGGGACAAACTTTTGACTCTTTAAAAGTATGGTAAAGTGTTTTGCTCAATAAAACGATTCGATTCCTTCATATGTTGAATATGTTCAACCACTCTGCCCTCATCCTTCCTATGGAAAAAAGAAGTTAATAGATGAGGTTGTCAAAAATTCATCCATCATGCTGATTTTTGGTCTCTGTGATCTCCTAGGCAAGGTTCATTAAGTGGAGGGTTTTGATCCATTTGATAGGGATTAAATTGTATGCGCCACGCCCCCTGATGGGACACTCGGGGGGCGGAATCAATTCACTTTTTGGAGATTTTTTATTCCCCCTCCTGAGTGTCCCATCAGGGGGGTGTCGCACTTGATATCAGACCCATTTACATGTGACACCTGTCCAGGTTTTGTGCTGAAGGACAGGTACTTTTTTTTTTGGCTTTCTTTCTTTCTTTTTTTTTTTTTTGATTAGTAGGACAGATGCTTGTGGAGACATTAAAGTGATAAAGTCATCTGAAACCTAATTGTGAAGAGTTCAAATCATTTCTAGTTTGACTGGTGAGATATCATGCCAATACCAATCCAGCATGTGATACGATGGCAGGCAAAATGTATTTTGGTTAATATTACGGACTGCAGATTACACCGGGCTGGCCTGAGGCCCAAACTGTTTGACCCAAAGTTTTGGCGATCTGGGTTCACTTTGTTTTGGGTTACGCCAACTACGGGCCCAATTTTTAAGCCCAATATGAACTTCACAAGTTCAAGCAGGCTTTAGTTTGGTCAAAATGCATGGTCCGGCCCAAACTTCAATTTAAAATATAAATATATTGTAAATAAAAGATATTTTTAATAAGTTTAGCAGCCCTTGGGCTTTGAAGTTTGGTACAACCTAAACCTGACCCAAATCCCATTTTCAGAATAGACCGAGTTCAGGCTTTCAGGCTCGGGCCAAGTTTGGGAGAACACATGAAAAATCCCAACCTCTAGCAGATGGGGAATGGAATATTAGCTCCATATGCCTTTTAAACATCTGGGCTGTATTTGGTTAACTCATGGGTTGAATGCGTTTTCGCTAAAACACCCTCCACTACCCTTGTTTGTTAATTCTTATGCTGCTTTACGACAGGATCCGTTTTATGGTGCATTGAAAATAGTATGGATAGCACACATGGTGAGATAAGGGTTCAAACCAATTGTTAAAGTGTAAGCAAGTACTTAATCACACAAGCAATAATTTCAAATCAGAGAAGACATAAACAAATTTATATGATTCTTCAAACCGCCTACGTCCATAGGATAAGATAAATCTAACTCATTCAAGAATTATAAGGCTTTTATTAACCCTCTATTCTAATCAAATGCTATAATCAAAAAAAGAATCAAAGAATTACCTAATCATTTCTTGTAGTTCATGTTACCAAAAAATAAAAAAAATAAAAAAAAACTCTTCTAGTTCTTGACATCATTCTAACAAAATCCTCACAAAAGAAATATTTCAATGAATTCTCTAATACGTTCCTACTTCTACACTAGAAACCACTTAAGTTGTACATGTTGATAATATTATATAAGGGCCTGTTTGGCAGCCCCCTCCCTATAATATAATCATTTCATTTCGTTTCAAATTTCCAAAGGATTTGTAGCCATAAAGTGATGCTACAAAATGAACTCATTCAGATTTATACTGATTTGTTAACTAAAATTATAAATGAAGTAATCTAAGGTTTTTTATAAAATGAAATGATATATGTTATCAAGCATAAATCTGAATGAGTTCATTCTGAACCAACACCTTGGGGCTACAAATGCCTTGGAAATTTGAAATGATTAGATAACAGGTGGCTACCAAACATGGCCTAAGTTTTTCACCAAAAAACCTACATATGAAAGAAAGACTGACTTACGAAATAAAATCAAACTCCAAGTATACACTAACTTCAATTTAGGTTTTCAAATCTCATCCGTCGGTCTCCAATCTATTGATTCAGTAATAGCCTGTTTGGCAGCAACCTGTAATGTAATCATT
>JAOXJP010047405.1:0-16163 GCA_025762735.1 Platanus orientalis
ATTAAAACCTTTGCAAAACATAATCAATGGAGTTCTAAGAACCTAGAAATTCAAAATAGAAAATTAGTTTTCATGTTCTCTTATAAAACATTTTTTTTCTTTACAAAATAAACTTTTAAGAACTTAAAACGATTCAAATTATTTACAAAATGATTTCAAAACAATAGAGTAGCAAGGCTCTATGAACCTATGAATAAAAAAAAATCATAGTATTACTATGTTCTTACAAAACAATTTTTTCTTTACAAAACAAATTCATTCTTAAGTTTCAAGTTCTTCAAAAAAATCCCAAAATCCCTTGTAAAACCTAACTTTTCTCTTCAAAATCCCTACTCTTGTAAAACTTCTTCAAAAGATCCTCTCTCTTATGAGTTTCTATGTTTTTATAGGTCTAAATAGCAACCCTAATCTTCAATTTCGTATTTAGGGAAGTCTGTAGTGAAAAAGTCTTTAAAATCTTGCAAAAATCGTGGTTGTATAGAATTTTCTGCTTTATGACATCATCTCTCCAATAATTTTTGTTTCAGTACAAACACCCAGTGGAAAGACAATCAAAACTTTCTTTACAAAATTCAGATTCACTCACCGTTTTTTTATTGGAAACTAAAATTCAAGACCTTTTTAGGAACATAAAATGGCATCACTAATTCATCCAACATGTTTATTAGTGTATTTTTTAAATTATCTCAAAACCTTCTAACTCAGACAATACCAAACGACATAAACCCTTTGTGAGAAAATTGTTATAACTTCTTCTAGGAAGCTTCAATTCACTCGCCCTTATGACATTAGAAGGTAGACTCATAGATTTTTTCAATGATATATTGATTGTAGGATAATTCCTATGGGATTGATACAGATTTATTTATGAAGTTATCTTAACTATTTAGGACAACTTCAGAACTTGTCATGTCCTTGACTTTTTCCCTTACTTAATAAATTGCCTTTAACCTTTTCAGTTAGTGTTCGTTTTGCTCTCCATTTGTTTTGTTGGAGTCTGAACTTCCGTATCTATCCAATGCTGTAGGTTTTGCTCATAGATTCTTCCTATATTTTTGTAGGTGTCTCTTTAAAATTATGTTAATTTACAAAATAGTACGTGTGGATCTAAACTATTCTAAGTGTGTGCAGAACATATATATAGTGCGTGTATAGTATAATTATGACATGTGTGCAAGATACATGTGAACATCTGTGGGGTGTTACAATATAGGGCCACGCTTGAAGATATTGATGTCATCTTCAAGGCCCATTGTGACTAGACGGCAGCTGATTATAAGTGTCATCATCACATTCTACAAACACTTTCAAATAGTATCTTTAACCAATTCGCTAAGAACACTAATACCATAAGAGAGTTGTGGAAAGCTGTTGTAAAAGTATACAAAGGCAAAGTTGCTAGGAGCAAGAAGTTCCATGTACAAAACTATGGTGAATACAAAATGGTAGATAGAGAAACTGTACTGGAACAAGGAAAGGATTTCTAGAAGATTGCTGATGTAATCATCTCTGCAAGGATCTCTTGACCCGGTATTCCACGTTAACACGATGATCTCTAAACTACCTCTATCTTGGCAAGACTACAAGACTAAGCTCATGCATGAGAGGGATGATATGGAACTAGACATACTCATGCACCACCTATGTGAGGAAGAGTTGGCGAGGAACAAGAGAAAGAAAACTGAGCCCACCAATAAGGCTCATGTTGTGGAAGCAAGGACCAAGAGCTGATTCTCTCCCTAGAGTAAAGAATTCAAGAAGTCTGAGAAGAGCAAGAAAAATCCCTATAAGGGAACAAAGACTAGGATTAACTGCTACGTCTATGAAAAATCAAGTCACCTGGTTAGAGCCTACTGCCACCACAAGGATGGCGATGATCGTCGCACCAAGAAGAAGAATAAAGGCAAGCAAAAAGTTTAGGAGGACAAGTTTTCCACTGTTGTGACTGAGGCCAACATAGCAGGAGAGGAGACTAAGGGATCAACACCAGTGCCACTAGACACATATATGGAAAAAGAGCCATGTTCACTACCTATCAACTAGTGGGGAAGATATGAACATGCTCACGGGGAATCCCTCATCCTCCAAGGTCATCGAAAAAGGCACAATGGAGTTGTGTTTCATATTTAGGAAAATCGGCACCCTTAGAGAAGTCATGCATGTCCCCGACATCAGGAAGAACCTCATCTCCGGATCATTACTAAGAAAACATGGTTTCAAGTTAGCATTTAAGTCTAACAAATTTGTATTTACCAAGAATCAAATGTTTATAGGCAAATGGTTTGCCAATTCTGGGATATTTAAACTCAATGTTATGAATGAAAAACCTTATATTTCTATTTACTTAATTAAGTCTTGTGGGTTGTGTCATAATAGACTAGGTCATGTTCATTATAGCAAGGTTAAGAGCATGTCTAATCTGGGACTCATACAATCTCGTTGATATAGATAATGAGATGCATTATATATAGCAAATTCAAAGTCACACGCACCTCATTTAAAAGTGTGCAGAGATCATTGAATATGCTAGACCTAATACACACCAACATCTACAAAATGATAGTTACACTCTCTAAAGGAGGGAAAAGATATTTCATCACATTTGTTGATGATGCATCAAAATATACCTATGTGTACTTACTAAGAACTAAAGATGAAGCATATCAGAAGTTCAAATCTTATAAAGCTGAAGTTAAAATTCTCTTCAACCTGAAAATCAAAGTCTTGAAATCCAACAAAGAAGGTAAGTACATGGACTCAGAATTCATCAAATTCTGTAAAGACTATGAAATCCATAAAGAGACATTATCACCGTACACTCCACAACAAAACAGGATTACTGGGAGAAAGAATCACACTCTGTCCAAAATGGTCAACACCATATTGATAAGATCTGGATTATGCATAAACCTGTGGGGTAACCCTTTGATGGTTACCTGTCATATACTGAGCTGAATTCCTCAAAAAAATTAGAGACTACCTCTATATGAGTTATAAAAAAGAAGAAAGCCTAATTTGATCTACTTCAAAACCTGGGGATGTTTAGCCCAAGTAAAAAATATCACATGAGCATACATCCAAGGTAGGACCACAAGGAACTGATTACACTTTTATTAGATACTCCATGACAAGCAAGGCCTATAGATTTCTGAATCTAGACACTCTTAGTCCATTCACCATTGTTGAATCCACCAATGTTGAGTTCTTTGAGAAGGTTTTTTTTTAAAAAAAAAAACCTCAGAAATAGTGGGGGTTGAAGGTTCCAACTCAAAGAAAAGAAGCAGAGCTACTAAAACCACTATACCTTTACCATGAAAAAGCCTTAAAAAGAGGAAGGAAAAAGAATTTGGTCTTAACTCATTTATATGTGTTGTTGAAAGAAACTCACTCTCCTACAATGAGGTCATGAGATCGCACGATGCAATTTGTTAAAAGAAAATAGTTGATGATGAAATGCATTCCATAATGTCAAACAACACATGAATTCTGATGGATCTACCACAAGGGTGCAAAACAATTAGTTGCAATTGAATATTTAGGAAGAAGTTAAAACCTAATGGCACAATTAAAAAATATAAGGCATAACTCATGACCAAAGGATTCATAGAGAAGAAAGACTTAAGACTATTTTGACACCTATGTCCTAATTGTGAGAATCTTGATTATCAGGTTGCTCTGGCTATGGCTTCTATAAAGAACTTGATCATGCATCAGAGAGATATAAAGATTGTCTTCCTAAATGGAAAACTAGAAAAAGAAATTTCTATGGATTAACTAGAAGGATTCGTAATGTTTGAACAAGAAAAGAAAGTGTAAAAGTTGATAAGATTCTTATACAAACTGAAGCAAACACCTAAATACTTGCACGACAAGTTCAAACATACTCTCATTGGCAATGGATTTACATCAAACAAATGAGACATGTGCATTTACTCAAAGACCAAAGGAGATTCATGTGTTATCATCAATCTCTATGTAGACGACATACTCATCTTCAGAACTGATGAATAACTATGTCAAGGACACAAAGAGATTCTTATCATCTATTTTTGGCATGAAGGACCTAGCGGTTATTGAAGTAATTCTTGGAGTCAAAATCATAAGAGATGATAAAGGCATTGTGATCTCACAATCCAACTACACTAAGACGGCTCTTAAGAAGTTTGAAATGCTTGAAACCAATTCGATGCCTACCTCAGTGAATTTCAACTTCAAGTTGATGAACAATATAGGGAATCGAGTATCACAATACAGATACTCACATATAATAGGCTACCTAATGTGCTCCATGTACTACACATGGCCTGACATTGTCTATGCAATAGGGCTGCTTAGTAGATACATTATGTAACACCCTCTACATGTTCACACGTATCTTGTACATATGTTATATTTATACTGTACACGCATAATGCATAAGTTTGGTATACACTTAGAACCATTTAAATGCACATATACTGATTTGTAAATTGGCACAATAGAGAGGCACCAATAAAAATGTAAGAATAATATGTGAGTAAACTTTATGCCAATGGATAAGCACAGAAGCTTAGAGTCTAGCAAAATAAATGACAAGTGAATTGGACCCCAAACGAAGAATATATTGGCGTTTTAGTGAGAAGGGGTCAACAGTGTCTTGCAAAGGATAAACAGTGGTTTTGCTACAATGTCTCGTGAAGAACAATGTTTTTGCCATAGTGCCTTGTGAAGAACAGTGTCTCGCGAAGGAAGTGTCTCATGAAGAATAGTGTTTTCATGAAGAACAATGTTTTCATGATGAACAATGTTTTTGCTACAATATTAGGCCTATAAATTAGATATGTTTCTACCTAAAGAGTCTTAGAAATCCTAGAAAAAATAGAAGAAAATGCTAGATTTTGGCATAATCTAGGACTTTTCAAAAGAACAATAGCTTATAAACATTTTTACACACAAAGAGGTAAGAACATAGTTAAATTATTGTTTTATTTTCATTCTTAGGTTCCTAGAACTCTATTGATTACGTTTTGTAAAAGTTTTAATCATTTTTTAATTAGATTTGAATCGTTCTTCAATGATTTTGGTTTTGTCGAAAGTTCTAAAACACATTTTTGAAAAAGATAAAATAGTTTTACAAGAACATAATTTTAAAACTGATTGGTATTCAAATCAATATGATTTTTAAAATTTGAATAATTGGTTTTGAATCCTTTTTGTATTTTTAGTACATGTAGAATTATGTTTTCAATGGAAAATCAAGAGTTTAAAAAGAGGGTTTTATTCTTAAAATTGTAAAAGCTATTCTAATAATTGTTTTGATATTCTAAATATTTTTAGAGGGATTTGTTTAAAGATTTGCAAGAGAAGCGATATGTTAAATCCTTTGATTTATTCATAGCGTTCTTGAATCCTATTTTTGTAAAGAAAATAGTTAGCTTTACATCGTATTATTCATGATTCTCAAAAAGTACTATTATGGACAGAATTGTATTATTCTGAAAAATATGTTTTATAAATTGCGCTTTGAATGATCAAGCATGTTCTTATATGTTATTTTGACTTAGTTAATGTAAAGAATTGTTATATCTTTTTCATATGACTTAAATGATTTAATTGAAACTACAAGAGAATGATATGTATTATTTGAAAGCCACCTTGCCTATTAAAGGGACTTATTGATGGAACTCACCTCACCGAGTATATGGTGCGAACTATTATAGATCCTTACCATTGGTCACATAGGCAGTAGTAGCAACCCTTCTCACCTGGGTATAAATGGTATGAACTAGACCCTTCTCACCAGGGTTTAAATGGTGTGAACCCCTTGTCACTGAGGTTTAAATAGTGTAAATTGTTTTATGTTTTGGCTTGATAGCAGATATATGTTTTGTTCTGTTTTGTACTAACTATGATATGACACAAGATCTAATACATTCCATTTTGTTTATTGTAAAAGGATATGTTAGCATTGAATTTTGTTCTGTATATAAAACTATAAATTTTACTAAACATTTAAGTAATATATAAGACTGTTTTATTAACTGTTTTGTATATTGATTTATAAATATGAAAGCATATGTTTAGTTTTTGTGATCATGCTAAGTCTTGATCCATTGTTTTCTTTTTTTACTGTTTCTTTGCTAAGTATGTTAAACTTACATCAATCTAACACCACAAATGATGAAGAGATCGTGGAGTAGTGGTTCCAAATAGAGAGAGCTGGTGATCAAAAATATGTTTATTTCAATTTTTATTAGTTAAAGATTTTATTTATTTCAGTGTAATTATTTCAATTTAAATTTTAAGGGATGTAATAAGTTAGGGATTTTTAGTATTTGATTTTAGCTGATGGATTTGATTATGCCAGATTATTTATTAAATTTTAATGGGAATGTTAGACTATGTTTATTGAAAAAATGTGATTGATGTATAATTTCATTACAAAAAAATAAAAAAATAAAGGAAAAAAATTATACAAGTTATGAATGATTGAATGAATGAAAATGAAGTGTTAATGTCATGTGCCAAAATTCATGGCCCTATTGGTATGGGTTTCAGGGCACAACACACTAGTAACCCAGGGAGTATGCATTAGAATGCATTGTATACAGTTCTATGGTATCTAAAATAAACCATTAGCTGTAGACAATGCTAAGAAAAGTATTCTACTATTGTCGAGGGACACAATGATGTTAGTTGGAACTTAGATCTAGATGACTCCAAATCAATGACTTTTTGGATTTTTACATTAGTAAGAGGTGTGATCTCTTGGAAATCCCATAGATAAATGTTCTTAACCCATTCATCAATGAAGTCAGAGTTTATGGCCCATATTCGGCAAGATAAAATGCAAAATGGTTAAGAAATATCCTAGTAGACATACCAATATGAGACAAGCATGTGCCGAACTTAACCATTTACTATGACAATCAAACTACTATATTTAAGGCAGATAGTGAAAATTATAATGGAAAATCCAAGACCATACACCTAAAGCAAAATCATGTAAAGGGTTTTATCACTGACAGTATTGTGGTCATACAATATATAAAGTCTAAGGAAAACTTGGCAGACCCGCTATCAAAAGGCCTGAGTAAGGAGTTAATCTCCACTACATCGAGGGGAATGAGACTTGAAAGCCTATAAAGTGTGTATTGACAAGACATCCAACTTGACTACTCAAGGTTCAATGGACACACATATCAAATTATCACCCACTAGTAAGCACAAAATTTCATTCAATGAAATATCCATTTTTATAGTGATCCTACAAACGCAATTCTTGTAGATGAAATTTATGTGGTTCTAACAGAAGGTGTTTCTTGTAGAACATGTGCTTGTTATCTGTGAAGCCACTTCACGGATGATGGCGGATGAGAATGTTATTCTCTTAATGAGTTATATAAACCTTATTTGGGTTGGAGCTTATAAAAGCTCTTGATAGAAGACTCACCTATTTGAATGTGAAAACTGGTTACTTTCTATTAGATCCAGACTGTCTTTAGAGCACTTTAGTAAAATGGGATAAAGCAATGACCTTAAATGTTAATCTATTTATGAGAATGAGTAAAGCCTTTCTGGGAGGACTGTGCATGTGACAAGTTTTAGTTGTCTGAAAACTCGGTTCAAGGATTTATCTACTAACATAATTTGGACATGCTAAAGCTTGTTTACACTATGTAAGGGTTTAAGGTTGATGCCACCTTTATTTATGTGTGGCAACCTCACTTAAAGCCCGATATTCTTGAAAAATCAAGGTATGCTCTGATACCAAATGAAATTCCTGAAATGGATGCTAGAGGGGGTGAATAGGATCCTTATACTATTTTAATAAATTATTTTAACTATTTATTCAACCCCTTTTTGATTTACTTAATTTTATTTTAATTAATTGTGTAGCAAAAATTCTGTTAATTAGGTAAATCTCTTTTCTATGAATTTATCATAGACCACAGGCTCTGTCATGGACTATAGGATTACCTATAGCAGAGTGGGAGCAGTGCTGATAAATTCCCTAATGTCACTTGATTAGTATTTTTATATTCAACTTAGTTAGAGTCACTTATTATTTTGGGATGTTTTGCACTATCAAAATAAACATAAACACAAATTAATATAAAATGCAAACAATCCACAACATCAAGAATTTATAGTGGTTCGGCCCTCCGGCCTACGTCCACTCTCCAACCTGCTCCTCAAAGCCTATTTAATTTTTATTAATAATTCATTAACTATTATAGGGCAAATTAATAAACCTGAAGTATACTTACAAGTAACAAAAAATCCACTTCATTATAAGTGTGCTCCCAATGACTCCAATGGGCATACTCCATTCAGTGACTCCGATGGACTAATCTCCCACTTGGTGACTCTAGCAAGTGCTCCAAGAAAACGCCTTTGGTGACTCTGGCAAAAGCTTCCTATTGAATGAGTGTAGGAACTCCTCCTTTTTTAAGTTGCCTCTAGGATAAGCTTGATATGACTATAATGCTCACAATACTCTTTTCACATTAATTTAACTATATAATAAAGTATTCAAGTTGTGTATTCATTAGGGTTAGTGTTCGTATTTATAGAGTGGAGAAACTCATTCAAACATCTCAACGTTCCTTTTTAAACGGTAAAAAATATAGTCATTTGAAAATCTTGAGCATATTATTTTCCTATTTTCAAAAGGATCTCATCAATCCATTCAATTTAAGACTTATGGCTCATGAGTGGACATCTAAATCAAAAAATATAACCATTTTAAATTGGGTCATATTTCATTTTTAGCATATTTTAATTTTTTGACAATTTTAGTCCATCATTGATCCAATCTTTATAGAACCTTTCTTAGGTTTGAGTTATCCATTTTTAAGTCATTCTAAATATACCTAATGAAAGTCTAGTTTTGATCCTAGAGGGGGGTGAATAGGATTTATAAAAATTCTTTTTAATTAACCCATTCTTAAATTCTAATTTAGATGTTATGATGACGCTTAGAATTTAGTGCAATGCAATGACAATTTACAATTTGATCTTTTAATTAATTTAAGTTTCTAATTATTTACAAACATGAAAGATTATACAGTAAGTGCTAAACATGTCATGTAATGAGAGAGAGAAGAGACAATTCACACACCACAAACAAACACACAACACAAGTTTTATAGCGGTTCAATACTCGGGCCTACATCCACTTTCAGAGCTCATTACCGAGCTACTGAATTTTACTTAAATTAAATTATGTTATAATCGATGTTAAAATTCTAAAACCTACTACTTGCTAAGGCAGGCTCTACTCCCAGTGTCTCCGGTGAGAGCTATGTCAATTCATGGTGTCTCCGATGAGAATGATCTATACCTGGTGTTTCCGACAAGTATGGTTTACACCCGATGTCTCCAACGGGTGCTAAGGTCTCAAAATAAATTTAAAATCAATACAAATTACCTCACCAAGGTTGATGTATTGTTTGTAACACTTGATGTGGTTACTCCTTTGTTGAGCTAGTGTGCAATAGGTTCCACTAAGCTTCCAAGAGTGCCTCTTTTCTTCTTGGAGCTTTGCGCAAGGGTTTACTTAGGAGCAAACCCTTCTCCTTGCTTCCCTCTTTTGACCTTCAAATAGAGAGTGCTAGGGAAGCACTTCCAAGGTTCTTGATCTTCAATAAATGCTCATCAATGGAGCCTTGTGTTTGTTGAAAGGATGTAAATACCTTAACTTCTTCAAATCTCTCATCTTTCTTTCTTGTGTATTCAAGTGAGTTAGAGAACTCATTGGAGGCTCTCTTATTCTTATAGGTTACGAGCTCAGTCGTATACCCTTGATTTGGCATCTCTCCTAATGGTCAAAAAATTGTAAGCAATGATCTCCCTTTTTATTAAATTCAGCGATGTTGGATTAATCCGGCTATGTCAGATTGATCCGCATGGATCTATCCAGCATCCCCGGATTGATTTGGTGTCTTAGTCAAAGACACCCAAGCCTTGTCGGATTGATCCGGGACCCCTTTCTGATGGATCCGACGACTCTCTGAACACATCTGCTAAGTTACGGATAGATCCAACACCCTTCGGATCGATCTAATTCTCCTGTTTTATGTTATTTTGTCTCAATTTGATTACCAACTTCCATGGGTTTTATGCCTAAGGCATGGGAATGGTCCATTGATCTTTGTAAAGGTCTTAAGATCACTTTAACCTATGTCTAGCATTGTGCTTACCCTTATATACCTTCCTTGAGTTTGATGAGGCTTGGATCTTTAATGCTTGGTTTTTGGCAACATGGGAAAGGATCCATCATTAGCTTTAAGTACTTGGATCTTGTCTTCCTTCTCAGGACCCAAGGACACTTGATGATTACATGCATGATTATGATATGAAATATGTTCATGCCATGCCTAATTTACCACTCCATGTATTTTACAACCTATTTAATTGATAATTTACATTAACAATCTCTCATTTGGCAATTCCATGACAAAACATAATGAAATGCATGGATGGAGTACAATGAATTTACAGACTCCATGAAATACAAGAGTTATACATTTACACAAATAAGACTAAACGATGTGTCTTGAACTCTTGAACACTTGAACTCCCCCTTGATGTGTGCTTGGGTTTTTAGTTCAATCTCTTTGCTTAAATGCTTGGCCTCACAACCTAAAATCACATTTGACAAAAAATACTTTTCTCAAGCCAATAATAATAAAGTCAAATAGATAAATAACACACATGCAAGCAAGCAAACACATCTGAGATGCAATAAAAATGATGTGTACATTAGTTCATTGCATTAGCTTTCATTGCATTAGGAAAAAATTGTATGTTTAAATTTTTTGAATTAGCTCCCCCTCAATGCATTACTCCCCCTCATCAATGCACCTATAGCATTTTATCCTATTATATTTTATATTTTCTCCCCCTTTTTGTCATGTAATTGGAAAATTGAGACAATTGAAACAAAGATAACAATTGAAACATGGATAGTATGAGACATAAACAAAAAGGTGTTTTTCATTCATATATGAAAATCTTAAATACATCAAGGATTACAAAAGATGGGAGGAACAAAAAGTAATATCATGCAGCCTCACATACTAAGCCTCGTCCTTATCCTTATTCACATTGCTTTGTGTCCGTAGATTAAGTGGGACACTGAGATGGTGAGAGAGCTAGGGAGCCACAACACGCTCCAATCTCTCAACCCAAAGCTCAATAATGTTGAGCTTGTCAGCCATCTTCTCCAAGTGGACAATGATTCAGCCAGATAACTCCCCGAGACCTTCCAAGGTCTCTCGCACATATTGTGGCACCAGGGGCTCGCCCTGGTGACCTGATGGAGCTGGTGCAAAGGTGGATAGAGGAACTAGAGTCTCAGTAGTTGGTGGTGGAGGCACAATAATTGGTGGGACCTCCATGTACACAGAAGGTGGTGGTGCTAACGTGGATGGAGTGATGGAAGATTTAACCTAAGAAAGCATCTTATGCTTCTTCAAGCGTGTGCCCTCTCGAAGCATTCGTCAGATAGTCTACTAGTTTATCTCAGCACCTTGCTTTAAGGTGGGGGCATCTCTAGGGAATGTGACCCCACAAACCTCTAACATCCTTGTAATCATCACGCTATAAGGTAGTAACCACGAGGCATTGGAGTTCTGCACCTCTGAAATCATCATGTGGCACATAATGGTTGCGATGCCAACCTCTTTCTTCATAAGGAGGGAGTAAATGACATACACCATCGGGTCTGGCATGTCATTGTTGTGTGTGGTAGAGAATAGGTTGTAGGTGAAGATGAGGATCAACAACCGCAACTCCATGTGGTAGTCGCTAGCCTGCAACTTCCCGAACCAAGTCGTGTCTTCACGACCAAAAACCTTTGATATGGCGGCTTTGTCAAGTTCCTCTGGAGGTAATGGAACCGCTTGCCCTTTGGGTCTGGCTATCCCTAGTAGAGTGGATAGTGTGAATGGATCAAGTTCATCTGAACTCCATAGACCTATGAGTGGAAGGTGAGGTCATCGAGGTTGAAGTCATGGATGTTTGACCAAAACACTCAAATCTCCTCCTCTTGAACAATCCCTTCAATTGTCAAAAGGGATTCCCATCCACCAAGCAACACCTCATAACCCATGAGTTGATCGAGAATCGTCTTCTCGTCAATGCGTTGCTCTACGGCTATAGGCCTCTTTAAAAAATAGTAATTGTAGTTGGAGAGGTGGGAGGCATCAAGAAATGGCCCATAGTTGACGGTTGGTGGCCTTGTAGGATTTTGAACCGGAAGCTTTGAAGATAACGGGCCTTTCCCTTTGTCGTATTCTTCTTTGGTAGAGCCATTACAATGGATTAAGCAAGAGATTTTAGAATTAAATACTAAGGAAAATAGAAGGGAGGAGAATTAGCAAAAGATAAATGAGGGAATATAAATTTTGGGCTTATAAATCAACTGACGGTTTGTTTTCTGCTGGAACCGCCGAGTTAGATCGATCTGGCTATGCTGGATGGATCTAGGAAAATTGATCTGGTGGGATTTGGATCAATCCATATGTGTAGAAAATACACAAATAGTCCATAAAAGATCAGATTTTTATGGATTTTAGCCCTCTGATTTCATCATTTCTCAATATTTATATTTCACACATCCCAATTACACTTCTTAAGTGCATGAATCTTTTTGAATCAAGTGGCTTCGTGAATATATCGGCTAGTTGACTCTCAGTTTTAACAAACTCAAGAGCAATCACTCTTTCCACTAGATCTCAAATGAAGTGATGCCTAATATCTATATGTTTTGTTCGAAAGTGTTGAACAGGGTTCTTCGAGATTTGGATTACACTTGTTTTCGACGAACAATTCCATTATGGATTGTTCAAGACCATAGTCTTTCATCATTTGCTTCATCCACGGAAGCTGTGTGCATCCACTTCCTACTGCAATGTATTCAACCTCAGCAATTGATAAAGATATAGAGGTTTTTTTCTTGTTATGCCAAGATACGAGGTTGTTCCTGACATAAAAGCAACCTCCACTTGTGTTTTCCCTATCGTCTATGTTTCTAGCCCAGTCGGCATCTGAGTAATCGGCTATAACACTATTGGTATCATCAAATGGATACTACAGTCTAGAGTTTAGAGTCCCACAAATATATCTAATAATTCTTTTTATGACTTTAAGATGCGACTCTTTTAGAGCAGCTTGATGTCTAGCACAGACACCAACACTGAAGGAAATGTCAGGTCTACTCGTAGTGAGATAGAAAAAACTACCTATCATGCTCCTATACAACTTAGTGTCAACATCTTTTTCCTCTGCATCTTTGTTTACTTTTTCACTTGTGCTGATGAGAGTGTAAAGAGGTTTGGATTTGGTCATTCCAAACTTAAACACTAAGTCCTTGAAAATTTTGGATTGATTTACAAATATACCATCCTTGGTTTGCCTAATTTAAAGTCCTAGAAAGAACTTCAATTCCCCTTTCATACTCATTTCAAATTCTCTCTTCATGGGTGTGAGCAAACTCATATGCCATATCTTCTCGTGTGGCACCAAATATTATGTCATCAACATAAATTTGAGCTAGGAGTATGAATTCATCCTTCCTCTTTATGAAGAGTGTTTTGCCAACACTTCCCCTTAACAATTGATTTCAAGAAGGAATTCCATCAGCCTCTCATACCAAGCTCTTGGAGCTTGTTTGAGACCATAAAGTTCCTTTTTGAGCCTATACACATGATTAGGCCTATGAGTGTCTATGAACCCATCTAGTTGCGTAACATAAACTTTTTCTTGGAGCACACCATTCAAGAAGGCACTCTTAACATCCATTTGAAATACTTTAAATTTCAAATTACATGCGATAGATAAAAGGATTCTAATTGATTCTAACCTTGCTACAGGGGCAAAGATCTCTTTAAAATTAATACCTTCCAGTTGAGCATAACCTTTAGCAACTAATCTTGCTTTGTTTCGTATTATGGTTTCATTCTCATCCATCTTATTTTTGAAGATCCATTTAGTACCAATTATATTTTTGCCAATGGGTTTTTCCACAAGGTACCAAACATCATTCATCTTGAATTGGTTAAGCTCGTATTGCATGGCCATGACTCAATCCTGATCATCAAGAGCTTCCTTTACCTTTTTAGGTTCAATTTTGGATGTAAAACAAATATGACTAATGATATTCTCTATTTGCCTTATTATTTTAATACCCTTTATAGGATCTCCAATGATGTCTTTTGATGAGTGACCTTTGACTAGTCTCCTTTCCATGGAATAACTCACATCATCATTATTTGTTTCTTTAAACTCATTACCAGAGTTAAGTGAGGTAACATTTTCAATGATCTTTGGATCATCTTGAGAATTTTCTCTTTCTTCTTGTTCCTTGTTGGATTAAGTCTAAGGTTGATCACCTATGATGACATTTATAGACTCTCCCATATTAGAAGTCCTCTTATTGAATACTCTATAGGCCTTGTTTCTAGATGAATAGCCAAGAAAAATTCCTTCATCACTTTTGGAGTCAAACTTGCCTAAATTTTCTCTATGTCTCAAAATATAACAAGTGCTCCCAAAGACTTTAAAGTACTTTAAATTTGGATTTTTGCTATTCCACATTTCATGTGATGGTTTTGAACTAACAGACCTCAAATACAGTATATTGCTTATATAGCAAGCGGTGTTTATAGCCTTAGCCCAAAACCTTTTAGCTAAGTCTTTACTTGAGAGCATGACTATGGCCATGTCTTGTAAAGTCCTATTCTTTCTTTCTGTTATCCCATTTTATTGGAGTGTTTTAGGTGTGGAGAATTCGTGTTTGATTCCACAGTCATCCAAAAGTTTGAAAATTTACTATTTTCAAACTCACCTCCATGATCACTATGAATTATTTTAATGGTGAGTTCTGTTTTTGTTTGTATTCTTATGCAAAGATTTTTGAAATCATTAAATGCCTCAGATTTCTCCCTTAGAAATGATATTTATGTGTATCTAGAGAAATCATCCACTATGACCATAAAATACCTTTTGCCACCAAAGCTTTCGGTTCTTGTTGGTCTAGCTAAATCCATATGGATTAGCTCTAATGGTCCTGTGGTGCCAATTTCGGTCAACTTCTTATGGGAAGCTCTAACTTGTTTACCATGTTGACAATCACTACAAATTAGGCTTTCTTGTTTTCCTATCTTGGGTATACTAAGAACTAAGTCTTTTTTATTTTGTTTAGACAATTTCCTAAGGTTTACATGCCCAAGTGCCATAGGCTTGTCTCATCTTTATGTGTGATGAGGCATGTGTTTGGTCTACCATTTCCAAAGATAAAGCAATTATCACTAGCATGAATGCCCTTAGTAACAATTCTTTCCTTGTCTCTTATGTCTCAACCTTCTTTTGAGAAGCCAACATCATAACCCAAGTCACAAATTTAATTTATACTTAGAAGGTTATGCTTTAGGCCATTTACAAAGAGCACATCTTTTAGTATTGAAACTCTGGGTATTTCAACAATATCTCGACCCATTATCTTGATGGTGTTTTCATCACCAAAAGCTACACTTCCTTCCCTTCCGGGAACATAGTGTGAGAATAGGGATTTATCTCTCATCATATGCCTTGAGCATCCACTATCTAGGCACCAATGTAATGTATTACCCGCCTTAAGAGCAGTGTGGACAACAAGACATTTTAACTCTCCCTTCTTGACCCAAACTTGTTTTGTTTGCAACATTTTATATTGAGTCATTTCCTTTTTCTTTTCAAGATTTTCTTGTTCAACCTTTTGAAGATTAGCTCTCTTTCTAGGATTATTCTTACTCAATATCATTCTTCTTTATTGATAGAATTTGGCATTTAAGTCATTTATACTTTTTCTATAATCCACTTTCATATGACCAATCAATCCACAATAATAGCAAGTGATTGGTGGGTTTCTAGATAAACAGGCTTGAAATTTGTTTTTCCAAGAATCTTTTTGTTTTATTTTGTAATTAGGGACATCATTCTTAGAGGAGAAGTATGCTTTCTTCTCATAGAACATCTTAGATTTTTAAGTTGAGGCTTGAGATGTATTGATGGACTTTCCTCTATAGGAAGATTTTTGTCTATTGTTAAAAGCTTGTTGTTTTTTATAAGGTACTTACATTTTTCCCTTATTCCTAACTTCTTCGTGCTTTTAGGTTGAGACTTGGCCTTTATAAGTG
>JAOXJP010047416.1:0-16163 GCA_025762735.1 Platanus orientalis
GATGTAGCCAAACCTTGGGCTTCAAAAACCAACTTTAATTCATAAATTTTCTTCAATTAACTGTACATAAAATCTTTGTGATCTATTTATAATAAAAAAATTCGGAATTGGACCAAATTACCCCTCTCATGTAGGTCAAACCAAAAAAAAAACCCAGAAAAATTCAAAAAAATCCTTAAAAATCATAAAAACAGTCATAAACTATTCTAAATTAATTTTAACCCTTCTCCATGGCTCATATGGCCTTATTACATCAATCCCATGACTAAAACCTTCCTAAAATAACAAGAAAATGACAAATAATTCCTAAAATAGAAAAATAAAGGAAAAATCTTGTGGACAACACTATATCGTCTTCTTACATCTTTTGTTCTTGATCTTGGGCTTCCACAAAGGTTGGAACTTCTCAAGCCATGTTAATGCCACTGCATCAATTGACCTTGATAAAGTCAACTTTGGCTATCATTCCCAATTATTTCCTCTCTTTTTACAAATATGGGGTCAGTGGCCAACATTATTGAAAGGAAATTTAGAAATTTTTCATGGAATAACGATCCTAATCACCATTGATATCATCTTGTTAAATGAGATAAGATTTGCACTCTGGTTGCTTATGGGGGGTTGAGTATCGGGGATTTGACAAACCATAATAAAGCTCTTTAGGAAAAAAGACTCTGGAGATTTGGTTCAGAAAGGGAAAGTTTATGGCATAGGGTGGTGGTGACTAGATTTGGTAAATGCTCGAGGTGGGAGTCTAGAGAGGTTAGGGGAAGATATGGTTGCGGGATTTGGAAGTCTATTATGAGTAGGGCAGTTTTTTGGAGATTTATTCGTCTTAGTCTTGGTGTGGACTCTAATATAAGATTTTGGAAAGACATTTGGATTGAGCACATGAGTTTTAGGGAGAGGTTTAGTAACATTTATAGGTTAGCCATGGATCCCCAGGTGTCGGTGGCAGATTCTTATGATGTTAGGGGGGGTGGGACCCAAGATTATGTAGAAATTTGAATGATTGGGAGATGGTTGAAATGTTGAGCTAGTTGGAAATATTGATGAATCACACTTCTAGCCTAAACAAAATGAATGGGTGGCTGTGCACCTTTAATAATAAGGGTCTTTCCTCAACAAAATCTTTGTATAGTCAATTGGTGAATGTTAATGATACATAATTTCCCTACAAAGGCATATGGAATCCGGTTATACCTTCAAAAGTGTCATTTTTCTGTGGAATGCTTACCTAGATAAAATTCTCTCTTAATCACCCGCAGAGAAGAGGGTGGAACTCAGCAAATAGATGTGTCATGTATACGAGGGAAGAGAAGTTTATAAACCATATTTCTATCCATTATCCTTTAGCTATTAACGTATGGGATTTCTTCCTTTCTAATCTTCATATCTCCTGGGTATTTCCAAGATACCTCAATGAAATGATCAAAGTCTGGTGGGTTAGGGAACTTGAGGGTCTCCCTTCCCAAATTTGGCATGCCTTACCTGAGGCATCTGTTGGGGGTGTGGAAACAAAGGAATACTTGAATCTTTGAACATAAGTTTAGGAGTCATGAAGAATTGGTTCTCCATATCTACAAGGTTCTCTTTGATTGGGTTGCTGCTTGGGTTGAAGTTGATGAGATTGATTGGGTTGCTGCTTGGGTTGAAGTTGATGAGATTGAGTGGTATTCTATATGGCGTGAAAGCGAGTAATTTACGTGTTGCTTTGTTTGTCTTGTTTGGTTTCTTTTCCTTTCTTTGTTGTTGTCCGTTCTTTGGGTATCACAAGCCCGGTGATCCCTTGCTTGTTTTTGTCCTTTTGTGCTCTTCCTTGGAATAAAAGTTTCTTTTACCTCTCAAAAAAAAAAAAGCACAGACACTATTTCAAAAGCTACAAATAAATCACCAATTAGTTGCAAACAATAACATGGAAACAAGGATGTATACTTGAATGCATTTAAAAAACAATTTTACAAATAATTCTTATAAAATTTACCTTTATATAATTTGAAACGGCATCTTTGACCTTCTCATCTTCTTCTCTTGAGAACCGCTTACCTTGATTCAAATCTTTTTCCTGATCTTCTTCACCTAAATTTGGGGCACTAGGTGAAGGGAAGACCTCAACATGACCTGAGAATCTTACTCTTTTAGACGCTTTCTTAGTTTGAGAATCCCAAGAATGATCATCACCCTCATCCCTCCTTTTCGTTCTTCGTCCTCCCTTCTTAACCTTTTTTTCTGCAACATCGTTGACTAACATGTCCTTCCTCTTGTTCTTGTCATCGCTTTTCTCTGTATCAACATCAAGCATGTCCTTCTTCCTATGTCTCTTCTTCTTAGTACTCGAAATCAAATGATCTTCATTGCCTGCAACCTCTTTATTATGCATTAATGTCTTTCTTTTACTAATGGAGTTCTTGGGGACAATTTCTTTCGAACAAGCTTCAACATTGGCATGATCTTTATATTTATTTTTTTCCTTATCATTTGTTGCACTGTTCTTTCCCTCAACAAACACGTCATCGTCAAAGGCCTTTGATTTCAAGGATCTAATGTCATTATCCTTCTTGTCCATTCTCACTTCTTTCTTCTTCTTCTTCTTCTTCTGACTACCCCTTTCCTCCCCTTCTTGAATGTAAGAACTCTCTAATTTGCCAGTGCTTTTACATCCCTTAGTTCCATTATCTTTTCGCACTTCTTGATCCTCAATCAAAGAGGGACCCATATCCTCCTTATACTTATTGTGCTTTTCTTTCTTCCTCTTCCTCTTTTTCTCTTCTTTTGTTAACCCCGACTCTACCACACTACAAGGTTCCTCATTTTCACTCATTCCCATATTACTCACACTCTTCTCTCCTCCCACATGACTATTTTTATATTGAGCATCTTTACCTTCAATAACATTGCAGTATCCATCATCGCAGCACCCATGTTTCTTTAACTCTTTTTTGTTCTCCTTTTTCCAATTCTTCGCATCCTTTGACTCAACATCCTTCTCACATTCCCCATCCTTCTTATGCTCCAATTTTCTCTTCTTCTTTTTCTTGTTCTCCTCTCCCAGATGATTCTTTTCATCAATAACCCCCTCTTCACCATTATTGAAATCTAGATCACTGCCCTTCTTTTTCTTCTCCTCCCCCATATTTCTCTTCATTTTCTTATGATCCTTCCTCAATTCTATGTCACAATCCTCTACTTCTCTATCAGATGCCCCTCTTCCATTGTCCATTTCTTCCATGATGTCATTCTCCTTCTTGTTTTTCCTACTCGTTTCTGTCTTTTTCTTGTTAAAAACATCCTTCCCTTCTACTTTCCTATCCATGGATGAAAAAGTCCGCAGTATTTGTATCCACCGCTAATCTGGCAAACAAAAAAGAATATGAAAATATTCAGCTATCTTTAAAACAAGAGACTAGAGTAATGAAGCAATAGAATGATTAAATTGCTGTAATTTCTCAGGTTTTGCTGAACACAATTAGTACTTATTGAGAGTAATAGAATTATTCATTCTTTTTTAAAACCAAAAAAAAAAAAAAAAGGTTAGGACTGAATTCAACGTTTCCAAAATCAACATAATTTGCTCCATTACGTAAGGAATTGGTTTTGACATCCACATTAACAAAATAAGAAAAAAAGTACAATATTCCGGTTAATATTCATACTTATTTCATATCATTTCATTCTCTTCTACTGGAACGATACAAACTCAATACAAATTTTAGAACAGCAGTCAACATTTCAACTTAAGTTGACTGATGCTTCACAATCACAAGTGATAGAAAATGCGGATTTTGCAATTTTCCTTCAAAATGCCCCCCCCCTTTTTTTTTTGATAAGCGAAATTTCATTACGAGGAAAGGGATGAGAAATCCCTAAAGACAAAAGGAGCAGAACAAGAACAACAAAAGAAAGCAAACAAAAAGAAATTACAGAAAAAATGTTAGGTCAATCCCTTTTAGAAGAAGCTACTGAGTAGTCATCCCCAAAATTACAATTTAGGCCCCAAAAGCATGTCAAATCCTTAGCTTTCTTGAAGACATTCAAAGCCAGCTCAGCACAACCTTCGAAAACCCTTTGATTCATTTCCAACCAAATACACCAACAAGTTGCCGAGCAAAGCAGCTCCCACAAGATTCGACCTTTCTTAGGGGCCCTAGAGATCCTCTCGGAAAGAAGCAAGTTGATAAAGTCCCTTGGAAGAACCCAAGCAAAGCCAACCTCTCTTAGAAACCAATTCCATGTCCCCAAAGCAAACGGGCAATGAATAAAAATATGATCAATGCATTCCGCCTCCTGGAGGCAAAGGAGGCACACATTAGGAAGGATCATCGCTCTATACTGGAGTAAATCAATGGAAATGGTATTTTGGAAACCATAGAAACGTTTCGAAAACCATGGCATCTTTAACACTTTGGATGAAAAATCAGAAAATGATAGATAGAGCACTATTACATATGTATGAATCATTGCATAAGCAAAACAACCGTCAATGATGATTTATTTATTTTGAGAAGTAACCATCAATGATGATTGTTGGAAATTGATACCCCATGACATACACTGTCATGCATGGTAGAGCGCCAAGGATTTCTTTTTTGATAGGTAAACATGAAGACGGGTTCCAGGTCTGTGGTACGATACCCACTGCCTTTATCAACTTAGCAAGCTGGCATGCATGGTAGAGCGCCAAGGATAGGGAAATAAAAAACCCACTGCATAATGAAGCTATCCATTATGTGGGCTTTTGAGTGGGATTCGCTGATGTTCTTTTAGGAGTAGCACATGGGCCGCTATGCACTTCTTGTGCTTGTGCCTCTTTTAGTCTTTCAATAAAATTTTGACCCTATTGATAAAAAAAAAAAAAAGAAAGAAAGAAGCTATACATCTGCACAGATTTAGGAAATAATAAAGAAACAGCTACACAAAGAAATATGTTAATCCAAAATTTCGATTTTGATTGATATTTTTCCCTGTAGAATTATTTAAATTTCATTAGAATGTTTCGAATTAATGGAAAATTTTGCTGTTAATCATAGTAAATTTTTTTAATGAAACTTCAAGGGATGTTAAGATAAGCAGGATTCATGCTCATGACTCAAGAAAACTATGTAAAACATCTATGTATAAGTGAATCATATAGATACACCAATGGCTACCAAACATGTTAAATTTCATGACTACTTTACCTTATATTTCATCCTAAAATATTCTTTCATATTAAATTTTATATTGCAATAGTTTATATTAAACATACTTTTATGTGTTTATATATATATATTTTAATTTATATATACATATATGTTTTATCATTTTTGAAAATACATAATTATTAATTATTTTTTTTAAATTATTATTTACCACAAAAGATTGAAGTGGAGTTGTTATTTTGGTTTTAGAATTAACAATACTAAAAGTTATAGCAAAAGAATTGATATGGAGTGGGTTTTAATCTCGTACACTTCCATTGAAAGTATCAATATCTACAAAATTATGCCAAAAATTTCATAGATATTTCACTAATATTGGTGAAATTTCAATGAAATTTTGACGAAACCTTGTGATGCAGCATGCATGTAGGTAGGTAATGTGTGTGTCAAAGGAGATTATACATAAAATAATATAAGTGATGAAGCACTATAACCTAGATTCCTACTAGCACCAAAAGCAAGAAAATTAAGTAGTTTTCTAGTTAAGATAGATGTGTAATAAAGGAATTAGGGTAAACAAAGTAAATGACAAAAATGGAACCTAAATAAGTTGCCTAAATAACCAACTAAAATAGAGAACAAGAAAGTGTATGCTTACTTTCCAGAATTCTGGGTGTTAAAAAAGTGCTCTTTAAAGTGTCTAAACAATAGAATTAATATAAAAGAGTGAGCATATGATAAAAGGGGCTGAACCTAGACACTTTAGAGGGTTAATGAACTATTTCCAAGGGGTTGGAAAAGTCCTTGGGATTGTGTAAACAGAAATTCCAGCAAACATGTAAAGTGCAGGAAAATTCAAGGGTATTGATTAATAGGAATTGGGCAACTAAAACATGGGGTTTTGCAAGGGATTAAAGAGGGTCATGCTAGGTTTTACTTAGCACCACAACATAGGGGCTGTAGGTGTTGAAAAACACCCAGAAAATTTAGCTCTAGCAGTCCACACTTATGCCACACCAACCACTTAATTACTCTAAAACAAAGAGTTAAAAGAGGACTAAAGTAGATGAATAACACCTGATTTTCAATGAAGGCAGCACCCTTGGAGTAGCCTAACATGAATCCAACCAGCAGCTATGAAGAACCTAGGTACCACCTAGGGTTTTGGAATCCAGTTTAGAAGCAACCAAAATCTGCCCAGAATTTCTGCAGTGCCGCCTCCTTCCTTAGAAGAACCTAGGTACCACCTAGGGTTTTGGAGATGATGGAACTCTTCCACCTCCAAGTGTGTCGCCCAACAGTATATAGCCTCTAGGAATTTTTGGATCAGCTCAAAACTCTTCCTCTTGTGACTGGTGATCAACTTTGTGTTGAAAGAAAAAAATCTGCAGCATGGAGCACACTTGCAAAACTAATAAAATAGAGAAGAAGAAGATGAAGGAGATCCTTTCAACTCAAAGGGAAGGGGCTGGTCTCCACCATCACCGTTAAACTTGGGGAGACCCAATTCCCTTTTTAGGGTTTTGCAAGCCTTAGCCAAACCAAGGAAAGAGAGAATTCATAAAAATCTGATTTCTTATTGCATGAGGAGGAGGCGTGGGGTTGCTTATAAAAAACACCCTACGGCTAGGTTTACATCAATTAGGTCCCTCTGGACCAAAATACCCTAAATAAAATAAGAAAATTCTAAAATATACCCCTAAAACCAATAAAAGACATAAATATCCCCCTTCAGACAATTTTTGACAAAAATACTCTCACATATGTGTACCCCCTACAAAGTGACATAAAATAATGTGTAGTAAATAGAAAGACAACTACTAACTAATGGAAATAAATCCTAAACATGAACAAAAGTCCTCTCGGGCCCTAAAACAATATGTGGGCCCCTCCTATTGGAACCAAAGCAATGGTCTAGCTCTCTTGCGGCATCTCTGGTAAGTCCAAAAACCATCTCTGGACTTGATGTTCTCATCATCTTGTATATTCTTGATTTTTGGTTTCGCTAACCTCTAAAAGGGAAATTTTGCGAAATTTTACCAAAATTTTAAACCATAGGTGGAAACATTAGAGGAAGCTATGAAAACTAGGGAAACATAATAAAAATGTTAGAAAATTTGGATGAAACTTTAGGAAATTTTAAAATCAATACCACTACACTTTTTGGAATCATTACATAAGCAAGACAATCATCAAAGATGGTTGTTGAAAACCCATACCCTTATGACATATGTTGTTTGGCATGTTTGAAACCCCAAGGGTTGGGTAATGATTAAAAACACTACATAATAATGCTACACATCCTCATAGAGTTGGGAAATGAAAAAGAAATATTCATGCCACAAATTTATAACACATTACAATAACATAAAAAATGGTATATAAAAAAAGTTGTGTATGCTGTACAAAGGTACAAGGACAATGGATGTCACTCACTCTTTATACAACTAAATAAATACAAAAGCAGTCCCAAAGGTCCAGATTATCATTCCTAACCAATCTCAATACCACATAGAGCTCCTAAGTGGCTCAAAACAACTTTGTTCTTGTCATGGTGTCAACAATGCATCTGCTGATATAGTTGGTCCTCGAGATAGTAGCAATTTTGCTGCCACAACATAGTGCGGTTCCATGCCTCAATAGTCATGAATGTATTGTTGATAAACTTAAACCTTGACATCCACTAGCATCCCCAATCATGGACATAGGATTGAAGCTAAGAATAAGTGTAGGTAGAGTTGTATGATGACGAAGACATCTATCTGTACTGTTGGTATCCATCTCCACACTGATATGAGTCATATCCCTGGTCAAAGCCCAAGTAATCAACCCAAGACAACTGGCTTTATGTGTCATAGCCCTCATGAGGGTACCCATACCAATAGGAAGATGCAAAACTATCAAGTATTAGCACCCCATCTCCATGGAATTTGAACCCCGTTTGATCAAACTACGACCACTAGTACTCATGTTATCGAATGTCCTTGCCAAACTCTTGGCAGTGCCATAGTTGTGATGGGAATGAGCCTCCTCCCCATCCTCCTCCTTGTCCACCCGATGATACCTCAGCTATTAAAAAGTTTAACGTGACTAGGCAAACATGCACCATGGTCTTCAACTTGGGTCCCACGTTCCTATAAATGGGTTAATGGGTTTCTAACTCTCCTCACCAACACCTTTGTCATTGCATCACCCACTTCTTATCAATGATCCTTCCTCCGAGGGTGCCTCCATGAACCACTCACTCAACATCATCACCACCACCACCGCCTCTTGATTGAGATTGTTGTTGTGTAACCATAAACTCATTGGCATTGACTCCCATCTCACTCGCAATATGAGAGCTCTGCCATCTACTTGCCTTATGCAACCATATAGTCGGTCCTCCTTGCCCTCCCCACAGAATATGTTGATAATATCAATGAATCAATGTAATCCTCGTTGTTTTGACTCACACTCACATCCTATATTTTTAGGCGCATGTTGTAGTAGACTAATACGAACATTTGTAGGTTCTCACGGCCAAGCCTATTGCATCACTCTAAAGTGAATGAGGGAGAATGTACTTCCAATTTCTCTCATAACTACAGAGGTTGTGATTTGAGATAATACTTTTATGGTGATCTTTCTTAGGTTGGGATCGTTGTTTTCTATACCATCCACCATTTTTAGATGCAAAATTAAAAATACACATGCATTAGTAATTGCTTAAATCTCCTTACAATTGCACTTGAGCCAATTTTCGTTTACTTAGAGGGTTCTTATCTCATCTAGCCACTGTAGTTGTACAACTGAAGGATCCAAGGGAAACCCAGTACTACTTCATCTGTAATTACTCTGGAGTTATTCAATTGTAAACTATTATGAAATGGAGATTAATTTCTAATTGTAGTCACTTACCTAAGAGCCTTGGCCTATGCATTCACTTTTGGCTCAAGTTTTGTGACCATAAACCTTGATTAGGGTTGGCCAAATGCCAAGATTTTGCTCATATTACTAATTGGGGTTGAGGTACTATGCTGGAATTGAAATAAACAAAACATTTTATATCAGTCAATATATTGCAACTCGTTATTTGACAAATAAATCTAATTAAAAAAACAACAATCAATCTACCTCATGAAGTGGGTAGAGAAATATGTTGGACCATCTTTCATTTACAATCTTCAGGTAGCTAATAGAGGAGTAAGGGGCTCTAGGGCAGCCACTTTAATAGCTTATTTCATCAATTGTATGGCTTCATAAATAAAGTTGATCATGAGTTTCTTCCCACCCACCATCCTTGGCACCTTCACAATTGGCTCTAGAATGCCGATGACCACCTGACACCCATCCTAGAAAGAATGGTAAACACAATCTGCTTAGTTCTCCTCCTTGCCACACTATTACTCTCACAGTAGTTATAGCATTCTTAGAAAGAGAACTGTTAACATTAATGGCTGCTCTCCCACAAAATCATACCTGGGAGTTTAACTTCTTTTCCACCTGAGAAACAGGTAGTTGGATGCATGTGGGTTTATTCTATTAAGAATCACCCTGATGGTACTATTGAAAGAAGTTCATTTAGTTGCAATTTGCAAAGGGATATACCCAGACGTTTGGTGTGGATTACTTTGAGACCTCTCGTGTGGCCATATTAAATTCTATCCGGGTTAATTTTGTTTGTCGTGTCATATAATTGGCCGTTGTATCAATTGGATCTTAATAAAAATGCGTTCCATCATGGTGATCTCCAAAAGGAGGTTTATATGGAGCAACCTTCTAGGTATGTTGCTTAGATGGAGATTGATAAAGTGTGTAAAGTTTGGAAAGCAATTTATGGGCAACAAGCATCACTTTCCTGGTTTGATAAGTTTAGTCAAGCAATGCTATAGCATGGGTTTAAGAGAATTGCATAAGAGCATTTGGTCTTTGCTCAAAAACAAGAAAATGGTGTGATTTATCTGGTGGTTTATGTGGATGATAGAATTATCACTGGCAATGATCATAAGGGTATTGTTGACTTGAAAGCTATCTTAGTAAGTCATTTTAGACGAAGAATCTTGGTCAACTATGGTATTTTCTTAATAATGAGGTAGCAAGATCTAAACAAGGGATCTATTTATCTCAATGCAAGTATGTGATGGATTTATTGAAGGAGGCAGGTATGCCTGGTTGTAAACCAATTGATTTTCCTATGGATTCTAATGCCAAATTTGGAACTTAAGAGGGAGAATTATTTTCAAATCCTAACGGATATAATTTATCGGAAAAAAAAAATCCTAAACGGATATAGAAGGATGATAAATTAACTTACCTGACCGTTATACTACCAGATATTGTCTTTGTTGTTGGTGTTGTCAGTCAGTTCATGCATACTCTACGTTAGCCATGTTGGGATGTTGTGTGTAGAATCTTGAGGTACTTGAAGGGAGAACCAGGAAAAGGCATATTTTTTTACATTTTCTAAAGATATGTAGGTTATTAGTTATTCAAATGCAGAATAGGCTAGTAGTTAGAGTGATAGGAGATCTACATTTGGATATTGTACCTCTATTATTGGTAACGTAGTCACATGGAGAAGCAAAAAGCAAAGTGTAGTAGCTAGATTTAGTGCAAAAGCATAGTATAGAGCTATAGGTCACACTACATGTTCATTGATATGGTTAAGATCACTTTCACAAGAGATGGGTATTCAAATACATACTCCGTAAACAATTTACTATGACAATCAAGCATGTAACTATTATTTTGATTGATGGGTATTTAGACACATGCTCCTTTAACAATGTATTGTGACAATCAAGCAACCATCTCTTTGTTTATCTATCAATAACAATCAAGCAACCATCTATATTACAAGCAATCCAGCCTTTTATGAGTGCACTAAGCACATTGAAGTTGATTATCATTTCATTCGTGATTTGGTGAAGAGCAAGTAGATTGGGGGAATTTGTTAAAATCTGAAGACCAATTGGGGGAATTTGTTCACAAAGGCATTGGGAAAATCTGAAGACCAATCGGGGGAATTTGTTCACAAAAGCATTGGGAAAATCGCAATTACAAATGTTGTGTAACAATCTGGGCATGATTGATATCTATGCTCCAGCTTGAGGGGCAGTGTTAACGTTTTTGTTTATGTACTACATGGGTACAAAGGTCATTATGCTGATTTTATTATAATAAAAGGAGGAGGGGTGTCATAACTGGCGCTAACGAACCCTAGCCGCCTCCCTCCTCTTCCTTCTCTGATTTCTTCTTCCCTCTTCTCTTTCTCTTTTCTTTCCTCTCTTCTTCTTTACGTCTTTATTCTTCTACTATTCTTCTTCTTTCTTTAACCTTTTTCTTTTATTTAACAAGAACATGGCCTTTAACCCAATCTTCTTACTATCTTAAATGCACTAAAGGGCTATATGGTTTATGGCAATACGTGTAGACCTGGATGGACAGATCCCCTCCACACTTATCCCTCATCAAAGAGATTATGTACCCATGATTTTAGATGAAATTGGAAATTGTCGTAGTTTCCCCAACAACCTTATCATGGCCTTCTTCTTTCCCATTTCTTTAAGCATGAGGTTGATGCAATGTGTTGTGCACGAGGTCCAGAAAATGTTATATTTTGAGGACCTCAATATCATTTCTCCCCATTTCTCCCCATTCTTGAAGTTGGTCTTGCTGTTTGCTATAATCTGTATATAACATTCTTTTTTCCACCTTGTTGATCACATCAACCAATAGCTAATAGTAACTCTTGGCACCCCTGATGTCATTAGATGCATCGATGGACATGAGGAACATCATACAACTTTCGTAATATACCATAAAATTGATGATTGATTATATCATAGGATCAGTCCAACCATTACACATAAGGGTGACGTGGTACAATGGGAAGGTACCAAAAATTGATGTAGAATAATTCTCAAGGCTTTAAATAATTTAAAATAAAGTATGCGGAAATAAATTATGAATCAAATTTAAATTCACAAATAGCCAAGAAATCAGAGAATAGAATTTAAGAAAAGAGATTAGGATGAGAAATAACAAAAAAGGAGGAAAAAAGAAAGAAAACGACACAAAATGGTATTTTAGTAATTATGAATTAAAAATCCAAAAATTACCAAAATGCCCCTCTAACACATCATAAAATTCTGAAAGTTTTATGGAAGTTTTTGACATGTCTAAGGGTTCTACAGTTCAAATTTCATTAAATTCTGACAAGAATTGATGGGTTAAATCACGGAATTTCATAAACTTGAAAGTGCTTTCATGGAGGTTTTCAGCACTTGTACCTGAAATATGAGAAAGAAAAAAGAAGAATAATGATAAAAAAGAAAGAATAAGAGGGTAGTATAGAAAGAAATAAAAAGTTAAGAGACTAAGAGAGAGAAGAAAAAGAATAGAGATATACCTTGAAGGAGAGAAGGAGCTTGTGGCTGCACCTATGGAAGAAGAAGAGATATGAACCATGAGTGGCATCAACCCTTGAAGGAGAGATAAACCAGACCCACAACCTACCTCGAAAACACCTAATTCAATAAAACTTCAATGATTTTTCACCGTAAAATTATGGGAGAGGGGTGCCTTTAAATAAGCTTACATCCTAATGTAATTAGAACTTTCTAAAAAAATAAAATATTCTAAAATACATCTAACTTGCTGCCTAAACTTTCTAAAATTTAAAACTTCCTAAAACACGTTTTCTAAAATCCTTAACTTGCTAAAAACATTAATAACTTGTTACACAAGTTTTTCTAATTCCTAGACTTTTTAAATCATAAAATTTCTTTAAGTCTAAACTACTAAAGCTTAAAGACTGTCTAAAGAAACACTATCCCTGTTTTTACTGACACCCCTTAGTAATTTGGTCATAACTTTTCCATATCACTTTGAATTTGCGCAATCCTAGTTTCATTAGAAAGGTAACTGAATAACCTATCTAATGACACCAAAATCAAGTCAAAAGGATAAGTTTTGACCTTTGAAATTTAGGTTAAACATAAAAAACTGGATTACTCTCTAAAAAAAATCCCAACAAAACTTTGGCACTATTGGTTTTATTACATGGACACATAAAATAAATGTTACCCCCTTATAAGATCCTAAATAACCCTACCTAACATGAACACTTAAATCTAGCTCTGTTATGTGGGGGCGCATACATAAGTTGCATAATGTTGTCCACATAAAAGGGTCACCCCATACTCTAGCCACTGCCTCGTCATGACCTCAATGTAATCATCAAGTTCCTTTTTGTCTTGGTCTAAGTACTTCGTCATAATCTGATGGGAGTGGCCGCCTTTACACTTGGTTCGGCCCTTACAGCCACATCTATCAACTTTTATAGCTATGGCTTCTTAGTTGTGTTGGCATCAATGCTTTTATAGAACGAAAAGTTTGCATATGCTTCGCCAACCTCATCCTTGACATTCCCCCACATTTGTTTCAGCATCCTCTGCATTGAATCTTGGGTGTGAAACATGGAAGGATCCATGGGATCTGCTCCTCCCTTAAATTCTATGTGCTAGTCATGTCTGCATGTGCTGCCCCTCTACTGCTTAAAGTCATTTCGTCTCCACCTCCATTGAAACTATCACAACCTTTTGAATAGCCACCCGTCGTACTGCCCCATCCTCATGAACAAAGGGTTCAAAATCTGGCCTAGATGAGTTGATTATGTGTAGTTGCTCCTCCTCATGCTGAGTTGCGAGACTTGGCTGGATAGAAGTCTATGCTATTGCCTTGTTGCTCCATCTCACAATTTGATGGATAAGCAATTCCAATAGTATCATTTGAATCACCAACATCCACCCAATTGGATGATTTAGCAACAATTATTAATTTTTTCAATTTTTGGTAAATCTAATTTAGGTTTATGTTTGTCAATTTGGAAGGGTTTGTTATTTTTAAGTAGAATAAATTTTATTTTAATTCTTAGGAAGGTGAAAAGTCTTATTTCAATCACTTTTCTTTAGGACTTTTTTTATTTTTTTATTAATGTTTTTGTTTTGAGAGATGGAGGAAATTTTATTAATAGAAAGCAAAGAAAAGAGAAGGCATTCACCAGGATGGTGAAATAGAACAAACAATAACAAAGAAAATAATAATAATAATAATAATAAGAAGCACAACATAGGAATAGATGAGACTACATCGATTCCAAATGTGTAAACTCATCATACATTGCCTCCACTCAGACTCATCAAAACTTGGGGAAGAAGCTGATACATACGAACCAAAAGGCGGTCACATGGAAAAATACAGAGGTTCCTTTCCTTCCAAACTGCCCCAGCAGATTAACCTAGGAGGGAGTCTCCAGAGAGCTTGAGAGCTACCACAAAAATTGTCTCTGAATGAGTTTGGAAAACCTAGGCAATGAAAAGATGAGAAAGGAAAAAAAACCCAAGTCTTCCTCACCAACTGACAGTGGATAAAAATATGGTCAATTGATTCCTCTTCCCTTAAGAACATAATGCATTTATTAGCCAAGTTCCACCCTCTAATCTTGAAGTGATTAAGAGTAAGGATTTTATCCAAAGTTGTAGTCCAAATAAAGAAGTTAACTTTTGACGACATTCCCCAAGTTCACATGTCTAGGAAAGGATAGCTGGTGGAGGCATGATTTAGGCCCTTATAGAACGATTTGGTGGATAAACAATCTTTCTTATTGAGCCCTCATAATCTTTTGTCTCTCTCCCATGGAATCAACCTACAATCAATCAAGTGACCCAATAATCTCAACCAATCCTCCCATTCTCAATCATTATGATTTCTTCTCAATCTAGGACACCAAACTCCACCACCCAATTGATTGAAAATGTCAGCAACTAAACCATGAATATTAGAAGCAATCAAAAGATCCTATGAAACTCATCCTTGAGAGGGGAGCTACCACACCAAGAATCCACCCAGAAATGGGCATACTCACCAAGCCTCACTTTGAAACTAACGAATTTTTGAAACTAGGCCTTATTTTGGAGATTGGAAACTTACCTATTTGCATGTTGGTGTCATTTGCAAACTTTGTGATTTGGAAAGTTTTTGGTTAAAATACTAACATGGTATCAAAATATGACGGGTGTTTTGGTGGTGTTCAAGATTTACGTTAGTCATACTATTATTAAGAGTCTCTTTAGGTAATTTCTTAGTGATCAAGTGTTATCAGTCAGTAATAGTAAGGGTGTCAATGAGCCGAGCTTTGCCTAGCTCAGCTCGGGCTCATCACATGAAGGCAAAGCTTGGGCTCGGTTCGGCTCGCCAGCTAGAAGGTAAAGGCCCAACATCCTAATGGCCCATTAGCGTAATTTCTCTTATTTGAACATTTCTGTTGTCACAATATATATATATATATATATATATATATATATATATTATTCTTAACCAAACCGAGCTTTTAAGGAGCCGAGGGCTCAGACTCACCTAGAAAATGAGCTTAAATCAAGGCTCAGGCTTAACTCATTGACAACCCTAAGTAATAGGGTTTGTCTATAAATATAGAGGAGATGGAGTGGTGTAATACAAATAGAGAATTTTATTATTGAATGAATGAAAGTTTAGTTTGGTTGAAAGCCTCAACTGTATGAAATCCTAGGTGAATATAGGTGAGATCTTTTTGTTCTCTTGAATCCTTATTATTATTTTTATTTTGATAGATAATGATTTTATTGAAAAATAAGAAGAGGAGAAATAGGAAAAGAAACTAAAATACAACAAAGAGAATCAACAAGAAAACACAACACTACAAAACATTATGAGGAACACTACCAATCCAAGCGAGACTCAACTTAAGAAATAAAAGCAGGACAATCTCTCAAAAGGTCATTAAGAGAGACTTCATGAAATTCCATGGGCAACCATCACCCAAGATGCCACCTTTTGAATCTGTATTATTTCTTCTTCTTCTTCTTTTTTCTTAATCTACTTTCAAAAATTGTTAAATGAGGATCATGTAGGGAATGTCGGTTAGGGAATCGGCAAAGTAAGAGAGAGTAGAGATCATAGATATCTTCGTAGGATTAGTGTGACGGAAGTTAAAGAAGCTTT
>JAOXJP010047438.1:0-16163 GCA_025762735.1 Platanus orientalis
AATTAGTGATTATTCTATTAAATCCTAAAGTTTCAAATCAAAATTCCTTCATTTGACTCGTATCTCACCCGTCTCTCAGTTTTGAACGTCGTCTCTCTGCGATAAGCTACAAGACACGAGACGTACCCGTGTCTCGAGTCTACGATAACGAGATTTTGAACCTTGCAAACAACACATCTAGAAGCTACTTTTTTCATTTTGAGGTATCTAAAATCTGCTCCAGGAAAGGGACTGTTATTTTCAAACAATGACCATGTGAAAGTTAAGGTGTATAGAGACTCAGACTGGCCAAGATCAGTCATAGATAGACGCTCAAACTCCAATTACTATTCATTTTTAGGTGAAAATCTTGTAACATGGAGAAGCAAGAAGCAATCAGTGGTTGCCAAATTAAGTGCTGAAGTAGAATATAGATCAATGGCACATGGAATTTGTGAAGCCCTTTAGTTAAGGCTTTTGCTTCATGAGATTGGCCTTAAAGTACAGACTCCAATGAGCCTATATTGTGATAACAAGTCAACCATTAGTATCTCTCACAATCTTGTGCAACATGACCAAACCAAGCACATAAAAGTGGACCAAAATTTTATCAGAGAAAAGATACTATGTGGACTGATTTGCACTCCTTTTGTTAATATGGACCAATAGCTAGCAGATGTGCTAACTAAAGGTGTCACCAAAATATGGTTCCATGATATCATCAGCAAGTAGAGCATGTTTGACATTTATGCTCTAACTTGCGGGAGTGTTGAAGTACTGTATTTAACGACTTATATGTAATAAGGGTATTATATACCCGTACCTTTGGTATACTATATGTATTATATATCAATACTCTCTTGATATAAATACAAACCACGTATGAGACAATAAATCCATACGGTTGATCCAATCTCAATTCTTCTCTCTCTTTTCTTCTTTTTCTTCTTCTTCTTCTTATCTTTCTCTCGAGCACACAAATAAGGTTTACAACCTAGAAAATAAAGTACTCATGCTTGAGTGAGAGGTCACTAAGATATACAAATATTTGGTACTCTGATGATGGATTCATCAATCATTTAACAAAGGAGAGAATCTCAATCTTGTCTATCTTTCAAATTCCAATGAGGATTCTTGGTCCGGTCCCATCTCCTGATGGTCAATTCTCCTCTAAGTCCTTTTTTTTGTCCTTCTCAGTAGTATCCCCTCTCAATCTCCCTACCTGGCTCGCCATGTTTGGAAGTCTATTGTCCCCCCGTGGGTGAAAGCCTTCTTGTGGATTGCTTCTAAATAGGCAAAATACCTTGGATATTCTCCAAAGACGGCAACTATTTATCGCTTTGTCTCCTTCGATATGTCATTTTTGCGGAAAGAATGGAGAATCTGGGAGCCACATATTCTTTCATTGTAATTTTGTTACACATGTGTGGAATTACTTTAAACATGGGCTCTCTCTTCACTTCATTATGTTGGATTATGTGGATGACCTATTACATCAATGGGGGAGAGGGTTAGGCAGGGTGAGAAGGAGGATATTTGCTCAAGCCCTTCTTCAGGGTGTGGTGTGGGGGATATGGAAAGAAAGGAATAGAAGCGTTTTTTAGGACAAAAAAATAAATGTGAGGGTGGTTATTGATTCAATTTTATATGAGATTAACTCTTGGGTGCTCCTGAAGAAGGAATTCGCTACCTTCTCCTTGAACAACATGTTAAGGAACTGGGCAAGTTATATCTCCACCCCTATCCATATGGAGTTGAGTGAGACTAGGGAATGGATCCCTCCGGTTGCAGAAAATGTGAAGATTAATTTTGATGGGGCTTCCTTCGGTAACCTGGGCTTGATAGGTTATGGGTGTGTTATGAGAGACTCTCAAGGTGTCATTACCATTGCTAAAAGGGGTCCGGTTGGGGTAGTTGATTCCAATATGGCAGAAACTTGTGGTTTGCTTGAGAGTTTAAGGCTTTTGGAAATCGTTGGGCAATAAGGATTGCATAGTTAAGGGGGCCTAGAATAGTTATTTGTTGGGGTAAGAGTGAAAAATGCGGGTCTTGGAGGTTGTTCCATTTTATCCAGGAGATTAGAGACTTGGTAGCAGATGCTTAGGTGCATCTGCAATATGTTCCCCAATCCCAAAACTTAGTAGTAGACCGTATGGCCAAATGGAGTGCTAGGGAGCAATCGGTGTTTGTGGGTGATCATATTCCAGAGTGACTTTTGGGTTGTTTGGTGGTTTGTTTTGTGGGTTGTTTTGATTGTGCATCTCTGGTTTGTCTGTATCATTATATTTATTCTTTTATAAAATTTCATTATTTTTCCAAAAAAAAAAGTAAAGCTTAAAAAGGAGGGTTGAGAGGGAAAAAAATTCATTGCCATACAAATAGAAGGAGGTAATTCAAAACATGCACATGATGTGTACATGATACTAGATAAGAAAAACAGGCTATGCTGTAAATTTAGATGTGTACATGATACTGCATAAAAATTAGAACCATTCCTATTGTTAGTCACTAATCAAGCCCCTTGTAAAAGAGCAGAGCGCTTATGAAGAGCTTCAATGGCTCACTTCAATTTGATCACAAGGCTTCTCATTCTCATCCATAGACTAATGCAATGGATAAAGAGGATACAAAACTCAGGCCTGGTTTTTTGTATTAAGGAAAAAAAATCAACTGTTGTTACTTGTTCTTTCTTTCTTTTTTTCTCCCTTAGTTCTTTCACCGTATTGCGCATACCATGGCCTGATTTTTTGCATTAGGGAGCAGGATTCCATATAGTAGAACATTATTCCAAAGTGAAGTGAACCATTGAAGTTCTTCATAAGCACTTTTATTCTAACCCTTATGAATGCCCATTTCCCTATAACAAAACACAATTCCCCTAAACAGAGGAGAAAACACCATGTTCTACAACAATCTCAACAAGGGGGACATGATACCAAAACAGGGAAAAAAGACAAAAAATCTTAACAAAACCACAATAAAATTAGAAGGGATAGAGAATGTACAATATACTTGGTATGCTGAAGATTTGAGCATTTTAAAAATTAAAAAATTTAAAGCTTTTATTAAAATCGATAACCAGAGAAAGGGGATTCTGCAACCCTCTATAAAGAGCTCCGTTTGCTTCATTTTATGGATGAGAAAAGAGGATTAGAGAGGAGAGAAGAAAGGGGGAAATGAGAGGAAAGAGGATAAGAGAGAGAGAGAGAGAGAGAAGAGAAGAGAAGAGAAGAGAAGAGACTTACTTGCAGTGGTGAGATCATATAGCAGATCCACGTTGCTGATCGTTATTGCACAAGAAGGAATAAGGAGCCTCAAATGGCTATAATCTCCGCTCCTGAATGAGTTTTCTTCACACTTAGGTATAGTTCCAAAGTGTTCGAGTTTTGACCCAAAAAAATGTCACTTTGCAACCACACGTGCCTATCTCTATTAAAAATAACGAGATCCTAATGTTTACATCTAATACAAACCCCAAGGAGTAAAGCGTTACACTTCAAACTTCAAGGGGGCTCCATGTTTTAAGGGAAAACCACGGGAGGGTTTTGTGTATTTGTTCCCATTATTTTATTTTTTTATTTTTATTTATATGACACCATATATAGTTTAGTTTTTATGCATTAAATGTAATCACATTGGATGTTTGATTAAATAAACTACAATCTTGAACTTTTATGGGCCTCAAAACCCTGTTCATACATGTATGATGCACTTAACATGCCTACAATTATGTTCATCATTATTTATATGTTATTGTATATGGCTTGGTTTTTATGCACTAAAAGTTTAAAAGTAATCATATTGGATGTTTGTTAATGAGACATACAATCTTGATCTTCACACATGCTCGTAACAATGTTTATACATGTATGATGCACCTAACATACCTAAAATTGTGTTTTTTATTTCAAACTTTTTATATTAAGCATCATAAGAATATATATAATTTTTTAGGATTTTTTTTGGATTTTTTTGGCATTGGATTGATTTCGGACCGAACAATCCACACTTGGATCACTGATCCACGATCCGATCCCAGATCAGTTTTAGTATCCAACGATCCGAGTTTTTGAACCATGATTCAGAATGTCCTCAAAGAATGCAACACTGATTGGCGTTCACTCACATGGAGGCATTGAGAGAGAACATGCCCAAAAATAGCTTTTTAAGAATCCGTTTAAATGATTTTTGGTTCCAATCTTTTGCTTAAATGTATGTACTTTAAATGCATGCTGAACTGCCTTTTTTGGTCCACATTTACATTTAATGCATTAAAATAAATGGGGCATCCAAGCACACAATAAGGCTTCCTAAATCAGATTCATCATAAATTTGAATTTCTAATTCACCAAACTAGCATATCTGACTATTGATACATCATCGGTCTGAGTCAGTCCTTACAATAAAGATTAAAAGCAATTCCAATCATTAACTGACCCCAAATATTTGGGAGAAGGGCTAGATAATGATGAGATAATGACACATAATACCAAAAAAGAAAAATGTGATTTAAAACTAAGTACCCAGCTTCTTTTTTTTTTTTGGGGGGGGGGGGGGCGGGGGGGTAAAATACTAAGTACCCAGCTTGGTAAGGGTAGAAGACCAAAATGTTATGGTGAGAAACCCTTTAGGAAGATGTACCCATGTCTAACATATATTCAATATTAGTATTCATAAGAAATTATGTCCATAATGTACTTAGGCCTGAATGGATACCTTTTCAAATAGGACCCCCATCAGCTTGGTGTTTGCAGATGGGTTCCATAGAGATGTGGATGGAGGTTATGGTGGGTTCTATAAGGACAGCCTTGAAAGTGTTGTGGTCCTATTTCTTAGTTGGTGTCAAGCTTCCCCTATTTGTGTTATTGATCTTGGTGTATCCATGTGCAAACTTCACTGTTGAGAGACTACAATGGAGTTGGTTAGAAACTCCATTTTCTTGCAAAAAAAAGCATTCAAACAAACCAATCGTTGTGTGTGGTGAGCCATAGCTAGAGTCAGTTCCAACAATTGATCTAGTAGATAATAACATTTTACTTTTCTAACTGGCCAACAACATATAGGTGATATCCTTATCGTGGCCTCTACAATCCATTAAGAGAGATTTAACAATCTATCGACTATGGACAAATAAAAATTTCAGAATCAAAAATCCAAACCCATCCATTGAACGGGAAGAAGCATGGCTCCCAAGAAACAAACTATTCATCTTGGATATTGAGGCCATTGACATTGATGGCATGACGGACCTCATTTTCTTCCTTACGGGATTATAATTCATTGTAGGTTATTGCTAGAAAGGGCAGGAACACTTTGCCTAGAATTTGGGAAGTTGCTTATTTCCAAGTCCTTTTAACTTTACCATTAGGAAATACAAACAAGAACATTTTCACACCAAAGACTGAAACACTAAAACAATAATAGCTACTATCTCCATAACAAAAAAACAAAAAAAAACCTACTGGTTTCAACCTGACATAGCTTTTGAAATTTAAGTGCATGCTCCATAACAAAAGAACTGAATTTACTAATAATCAAGGAGCCTAGAAATCATTCAATCAGCTTGGAGCTAATATTTTCACCACCTCATTCAACCCCGCACATTTAGCAAAGCCTTAAAACTAAGAAAGAAAAGTATGCACTATATAAGAAATACTTAGTGGATTTGCACCAGCTAATCTGAAAATGCACAAAAAAAGAGACCAAGGTTTAAACAGTGATTAAAGGAACTCTGAACATGCAGGACTTTAACATCCACAAAGCACATAAGAAGAGAAGCATATAAAGAGAAATGGATAGTACACCAGAGTAGAGAAACTGTTAAAAATCATGCTCTAAGAATCACAACTCGAACACAGATCATAAAATTGAAAGCCAGAGAAATCAAGATGCACCGGTGGAGAAAGCCAGAAGTTTTAAAATAATGCTATCATAAAATTGAAACATTCATGCATTGTTTCAGTTTAAAAGGCCATGGAGACTGACCCTCTCCATCTACTTAGTATTACCGGCCTGCATCTAGAATTAGATACTGTAAATGGACTGAATACGAAGCAGATCTATCTAGATCCTTATTTGATCATTTAAATATATATATATATATATATACATTTAGAGAGAGAGAGAGAGAGAGAGAGAACAACACTAAGACAAGTGCAGAGCTATGCATCAAATTGACCATTGAGACTTTGAGCACACCAATATTAAATCCAATAACCTAATCACCGGACACCTGAGAATGGGCACTAGAATAGCAACCTTTAAAGCAATCTATGGTCATTTTTTCTATCAAACTATTGTCATTAGAATATTACCCAAAAAAACTACTTGGATCCACTTTCTTTCTTAATCAAACTATGGTCATTGAACAAAAAAATAAAAATAAAATCTCACACTTGATACCACGCGTTGAAACAAAACCTACCGATTCCAAAGCAACAAAAAATTGGAAAAAAACCAACTTTTTGAGCCACTCGTTGAAATCCTTTTAGAACCCACTCTTTGAAACCAAACCTACTGAATAGAAAGCAACAAAAAAATTGGCAAATCCCACTCTTTGCGCCACGTTTAAACCAAACCTACCAATTCCAATTACCGCTAAATCTAAATCCCCTTCCAAAAAGAAAAATGAAGTTCTTTATCACCTTCAATGACAATCTTCTTTTAATTCCTATAGAAGGAGATATTTGTAGACCTATGGCAGTTTCATACATAGCCTTAAATAACATAAGGGAAAGCTAGAATTCTAAGCTCTGCTCTAGCCACAAGCACATTGCCCATTGTATAGACAATAGTCACTACCTAATAAATAAAAATGAAAATAGTATTAAAAAAAAAAAACCTAAGATAATTAAAACCACACTATTGTGTATTTCATTTCCTAAGAACCCTAAAGCAATCAGATGAAAAACAAAACCTACAGGAAAGGATCCTCTTCAGCAGAGAAATAAACACTCTCCTCAAGTGTTTGGATTGGACAGTAGCTTCTCACATTGCTCTGGGTTTGACCTCAACAGAAGCCGACATGATCTTTGCTATGTTATACATGATTGGATTGGACACACACACATCTTAACATGTTAAACACTACAAATGTTTAGTGGCTCAGGAATGTTAAGAACACACACACATGGTATATAGCATACATTTGAGTGAGCCGTGTGGAACACACATCAACGAAGATGTTAAGAACACACAACTTAACAGCCACCTTCGAGCTGAATTTTCCTTTAATGCGCAATATGTTGCACACCAAAAAACAGTTTAAATTTTTCTATGAATCACCAAATTAGAATGATTTTCAGTGATCAAAAAGTGTCTGTGAGCCGTGAACCTCTGTAAACGTGCTACAGATTGACACATGATGTGTTTTTTAATTTGGTGCCTCTTTTTGTACACCTAATTTTTTCAACTGAACGCTTTTTTATGCTTTTAACCCAACACACCACGTGTCAGGCTATTGTGTACTCACAGACACTGATCACAGAACATTTCCTCTTTTCTATCTTTTTTCTCTGTATGACTCTTCTCTTCCTGTTGTTGTGTTTCTTCTTCTTCTTCCTTCAATAAAATCATCATTATTCACACCCCAAAAAAAAAAAACAACAATCTTGTTGATGACACATATCTAACCATTATTTAGAATCTTCTCAAACTAAAAAGGCAATTGACATTTGGATCATCTTCCAAGTGCAGAAAGCCTCCCAGCCATACTAAATTTCAAACCCCATTTGCTCATCCCCCAAGTTCCACTGTCAAATTAACTGATCACCAGATAAATCTTATATAAATCACTAAATCTTCGAGAAGCTCAGGAAAGCTTCAATTGGATCCATCAAGTGCAAGTGCAGATGCAGATATTGCACGAACTTGTTTTCAGTTGTGAGAATCGTACCAGTACATACCACCATCAAAATGAAATGCATGCCCGAACCCAAACCCGTGCCTTACTTTCTTCTAATACACATCAATACTAAACCAGTGAAATATTTCTTCCTCTATAACAGCAAATATATCTCAAGCTCTCTAATTTCTAAGCTTCCACATTTCTCTTTTTTTCCACTCGTTTAATGGATATGAAAAATATTTCCATCTGTATTTATTCAATACCTACAAAGGTACATAATTTTGCATAGTTTCAGTCTCAACTTCATTTTTCTTCACTGATATGCAATATAAAATTATTGTGAGTAAATCAACATCCTCCCCTCATTATCGTTCACCAATTCCCAATTTTGCTTCCTTTTTTATTATTTTTATAAACCAGCTGCACACAATAGATCACTACCAGCAAATCAAATAGAATTCAACCTGATTTGAATTCCACACATAACAAAGCTCAATTTGATTATGACACAGTCAAGAATTATTATCCACACAAATCCAAACTCCATACCAAATCTCTCACTGCTCTAGTACACAATCCACAAGGAAATCAAAGACAAAAACCCAATCTTTCAACAATTTATCATTCGTTCGTTCTTGTCATCATAGCATTTGCAGCGACAATCAATGGTCTCTGCGAGCTTTCCTTCTCAGTTTCTCCCCTATCCTCTAACTTTGATCTTCACCAGTTTAAGGAATCACTCCAATTTCTGGTTTTTACACCTCCTCTGAATGAATTATCTTCGTTTTAATTTTCTAGTGTTCCTGATTGCTGGTCAGAGTCAATATCAGGATCCTAGAGGTTTTACAGAGTAGGCCATCTTTTAGTAGGGAAATAGGTGAGAGTGACCCTTATTGCCTTGTAACTCTCATAAACCCCTAAGAACAGGGCACCAAATTCGGTTGCCTAAGCTGCCCTAATCAAAACTTATCACCATTAGCATGGTAGAATGCAAACAAAACACATCTAAGAGAAACACAAAAAAATATATGTGGTGCAGTAAGTTTGCTTATGTCCATGGGATAAGTAATCCAAGTTCAACTACTTAAGAAAAAAAAAAAGAATTAGAGGCATTTATCAACCATTTTTTTTGCTTGGAAACTCAAAAAAAAAAAAAAAAGAGAGCAAAAAACAAGATAATAATAACTTACGCATCTTAATGTAACTTCACCAGGCCTCCTTAGTTGGATTGTTTGGAGGATCATTGCCGCATGGATCTCCTCTTGACGAGCCTCCACTTGAACCATCTTCTGAGCTACTTCATCACGCTCCTTTCTAGCCTCCTCCAGCTTTATCCTAGCTTCATCACGCTCCATTCTTATTTGCTCAATTTCTCTCTGCAATTTTTCCCTCATACACTGCCCAGACCTTTGAGGCAACGGCCCAAATCCCATGCCTCGCACGTACCCTGAAGTCTCTCCAACTACGAGCTGAAAGGCATCATCCTGTGACAATGCTATAGAACCCTCTACCCCCTGTGACTCAATGATTTTCTGGGAGAACGCCTCCTACATGAAAAATAATAATAATAATAATAAAATATTAAAAGTAATATGAACTATATTCAAAGAGGAGATATATGACAATATCACTTAGTCAATATTAAAAGTACTACACTGAGATTATGCAATATATGCCACTTACATCTATAGCACGAGCATACTGATCACACCATTCCCCACATTTATTTTTGTGGGTTAACCTCCATAATTGTAACTTGTTTGGCTCTTTCCCAGTCGCATGACAACGCTGCCATAAAACATATATATAAATTGTCAACATACATATAAATAGAAACTTAATGGATGTGAAATACGTGCATATAAAATATTAAATTAGCTCACATTCTCGTATTTAATTGCTTGAAATGATTTACGACCAGTTATATGCCCTCCTCTTCGTTTTCCTCGATTAACCTTATTCCTATCGCTCATCCTCTGCATTAATAAGTTTAATATCATATTTTTAGAACTAAAGCAATACACTTAGTACTGATTTAAGTCTACATTAACAAGGTAAACACTAAAAAATCATATTACTCATATATTATAGTATTCTTACCTTGAAATCTTCAGAATTAAAGTAATTCAATAGGTACATCCATTCTTGTGCGGAAACACCACAGGGCATGTTTCGAAGGCGTTCTTCATCAGTTTCATATTTCTGGTAATAATCTGTGTGCAAATGGGTGCGCCGCTCTCGATAGAGTTTATTTGCATGCCTAAAAACCATCTTCTTCACTTCCAGCGAGTCTACAAATTCAAATGTATCCTAAAAACATCGATAATGAATTTAATTAATATAAAAAGCCTAAATAAAATAGAAACAAAAAAGAGAAGAAAAAAAAAGCAACTAATAAATGAACAAAAATATGTAAAATTTTAGTAATTTGACTTTCTTACCCGTATCCTATCATATATCAAGTTCTTACTCTCCTTCGGTACTTCTGCCCAAACACGTACAGCCAATGTCGCGTGTTTCTTAACTAATGAGCTCAATTCAGAAACAAACTTCTCACTATACATGTCCACAGGCACACCTCTATGCACCTCAAGAAGTACCGGCAATTTTTGTTTACCACTAGCACGCAATGCTTTCACTGTCGCAATACCTCGTGATGGTCCTCGTCCTCTCCTCTTCCTAGATGTGGAAGCCACTGGTCAACATAAAACAGAGATATAAACATAAGTTTTATGTAAGTAATGAACAATAATCTATCAATACATTAACAAGAAGAAAAAAAAGAACTTTACCACCAGATTGTGGCTCCATCATCTCTGATTGCTCTGTTTGTGCATGCGTGCTACCCGATGCCTCTGCATCTAGATGTGTAGATGGTTGTAGCTCATCCATATGTGAAACCATAATATCCAATAAATGAACTGCATTACAGAACTAATTAATCTAATGCTAAAAAAAATTATACAAGATAATTCATATAACTTTACAGCTATGCATTTGCATAGCTTTATGTTGGTGGTTGGTATTTTGGACATAGCATAACAATATATATCAACCCAAAACAATTCATCCAAAAATTAACTCAATAAACTACTTAAATCCCTCCCCTAAAAAAATAATCAACCGAATTAGTACATATTGAGAAAGGCAAAATATAACATTTCATTTCATAACAAAATAAGTATTGCTCATAAGAGAAAAAACAAAACAACAACATCAATCCATGTCATCATCTATTATGTTATCATCTATGTCACCGATCATATTGTCATTATTACTTGAGGTATCATCGGCATCTATATCAGTGTCATCATCTTCTTCCTCCTCCCCCTTATCTTGGATTTTGAACATAACATCTGCATCAACACTTAATCCCTTGACGTCATCCATACTCAAACTAATTATATCACCATCACCATCCAATGTACACATAGGCCCATGAATAGTGTTTGCTAACTCATTTTGCTGGTATGGTTCCATATCAACAATATTCTTTTCCTCCTTATTCCTTTCCTTAAAGTGTATATCAAAAAAAATTTCTAGGTATTGGTCATACCACGATATGCCAATTGGGATTTTTAATATCCTACAAATGATATACTTGTTGAGTTTGAGATGCTAAGATAAAAGGCTTATCCTCAAAACAAATATGCATGATGTTGAGACTGAATAAACACAAGCATGGGCATGAGTATGGCCACAGCAGCAGTCAGACAATGACTAGATTATGATCATTACATAGGTATAATAAAGATCTGCAAATTTTCTTTTTGGTTTTAAAGCGGTTTCCTTAATGAGATTGCCAGATGTGTAAAGATGGTCTTCATCTATCTCTACATCTAATTATTAATGGGGTTTTTTTATATTTTGTAGAGAGGGTAGAGAAAGATGGGAGTGTTGTTCTGTCCTTGGTCATCTTCTAGTACTAGTAGTATTATTGTTATTCTAGTACTATGTAATGCGTGGCAAGCAAATGTAAAACATCTCTCTATGTATATAATAATTACAATATTAATATTAAGTTCTCTGTTTACTCTTTTTGGTGTTTCTTCCTTCTCAATTTTTTTTGGGTGATAACTAATATAATCATATATTAAAACTAAAGAACAGAAGAAAGAGTGTGAACCTCCTGGATATCCAAAAGGAGGGCATCCTTCAACCAAACAAGGCTGAAAGACTGGCCAGAAAAGGATCAAGAAGTTAAGCATCCATGTTTTGCTAATTTACAGGCCACTCTATTGCCCTAGGCTCACAAATTTTAGTCATAGATCATCAAAAGCCTTGCAATCCTTGATGATACGCTTCATGTCCCAGGTTACTTGTGGTGTCTATGATAGATCCCTTACTGATAATCACAATCTTGTCAAGTCATCAATAAAAGATTAGATGAGTTTCTAGGAAAAACAAATGATCAGTTCACATCTCTTTATATACACAAGAATAAAATTGCCTATATAATTTCCCAAGATCTCTGATTTGCAAAAAAAGGGTCTCACAATCAGGATGAATTTCAAAATAAGATTGCCATGAAAGGATGCAGTCTTCACATTAACACTACGAGGGTGAAATTCGAAAATTCCCAAACATTATACTAGATGAATCGCAATTCAAGAGATCATGGTAGTACAGCAACACAGATGTAAAACAACAGAAAAAAAATTATGAATTTCATGATAAATAACAAGTTGAGGACCTGATAAATTAAAATGTGAGACTGAAGAAAACATCATGTTTGGCTTCATTGTGCTAAAACTAGTTAGAATTGAGCTTCACCTGCCCTTTTCTGTAGCTTCCTTTTACAAAGTACAAAACTAAGTCTGGTGATGATGACTTTATAGCCAAGTCAAGGCTTGCATTTCTAGGGTCAGGGTGCAAAATCCCTAATGGCAGAAGAAAAGATTTTCCAGAAGAAACAAGGTCCTGGGTTGGCCAATTAATAGCAACGGATTCATTATGTTTGTCAAATCTTCCATGATGATTCAACAAAGTTTGATAGATCGGATCGAACAGCTATATAAACCCTTAAATTTGTGTAATCCTATATCTCACCTGTCAACTGTCAAACTGGTGACTGGTGACCCCTGCTGAACGTGTATACATTCAATATGAGGTTGCTACAGATCGGTTCTCGCAGTGCTTGGGATAAAGAAATCCAAACTAGTGTAACCAAGCTGCCAACATAGCTTTAGCACAATGAAGCCAAACATAATGTTAAAGCCCAATAATGCGAGATTAGGAAACAATGCCCAGGACTAGTGCTCATGAAGCTCTTTGCTAAGCCGAACATGATGATAAAGCAGCACTTACCAATAACCTAACTGCCAACATAGTTAGTTTTTTGTAGTAGATACAAGAACAAATAAAAAAATGAAATAAGCAGCACGTACCAACGAAGATTCAGAATGGGTAGCACTGAAGAGAAGTTCCACCAGCAGCTGCGCCTCAAATCACTTCTACTGCAAAATTGTAAACCTGCTAGAAAGGAAACTTTCTGTAATCAATTTATCGCAACAATAACAAAAAATAAAAATAAAAATTTCCCTAAATCAATTACAGAGTAGAGTTTCTTCAAACTCAAAATGCAAAAGCAACTAAAAAGCTAGACGTTAGATTTTTACATATAAATGGATCTATTTTATAATTTGATTACCGATTAGGGTTCTGTGTCTACGCCCTGCAAGAGAAAGAAGAAGATGAAGATGGAGGTAGTGGTGTTGGAGAGTATTGATTCCGTTGTTAACCTAAGCGTTGTAATCGGAAGCTGTTGGATTTCCACCGAACTCAGAGATTTTGTAGTATATGTACTACTTCAAGAATCGGAAGCTTCAGTTGACGTGGGATTTCCACCGAACTCAGAGATTTTGTAGTAAATGTTGCAGATTCATGGATTTCTGAGATTTCTTTGGCATTGTAGCGAAGCTGCTGCACCGATTTGCTTACTGCATCTTCTCTCTTCTGATTTGCAGCTCCAACTTTCTGATTCTCCTGTTTCGAAACAATATCCGTCGATTGCGTTCCATTTTTCAAGTTCTTCGGAAGATTTGACTTCCCAGAGACATCGATTAATCCCTGTAACCTCTAAGACGACGAAAACTCATCAAAATCCCAATTCTCAACGCAGAAACCCTTCGTGTTTGATGAAGCAACCTAAACTAAATGAAGCAACCTAAACTAAATCCTGAGATTAAATCAGCAAAACCAACTGATACAAATTCACGTATTCGCCGTCGCTACCGGAGACGGAGAACCTGTACCGCCTGAGAGTAAAACAGAGAATATGAAGCAACCCCATCTTAGGGTTTATGTTTTTAACGTCGACTTCGGAGAAAATATTTTGTTCCAATTTTTCGCGCCAAGAGAAAGGTCGACGCTATTTGGTCCGTTGAAGGGGAAAGATTTAACGTCAAAGCCTAGATCGGACGGTCACAATTTGATACAATGAGATGGAGGATTTTTGGAATGGGTTTTAGAAGTTCATTTTGGTATCACAGGGTTTTAAAGCATGTCCGAGCCATTTACGTGTCTGATTGATCATCTAATATCTATCTTGCTTAAAATTTGAAAGATTCTAAATTAAAGGCTAAAATTTATTACCACTTGATTTGTCAAATTTGAACAATTGGATCCTCTCTCTTAAGGTTTTGGGACAGTGTGAATACATATGTGATGTTAAATTGATCATCTGATTTGTCTTTGAATCAAATTTTGAAAGATTTCACATCAAAAGTTAAGATTCGATGAAACATACTACGATGAAATTTGATAATCAAACACTCTATTTCAAAGCTTTGGACTACTCCAAATGCATCCATGACACCCAATTAACTATCCGATATTTGTATGATGAGATTTAACGATTCACCTTTAATAAGAGGTAAATTCATAATTTCCAATGTGAATATAACTAAACTTGGGACAATCTTTCATAAAACAATGAGATTGAAAAGAAATATAGAAATATGAGAAAAATAGGTCTAACAAAGATCTTAGGAAAAAATCAAGGGTTTAGAGTACCAAATTAAGAAATAATAGGGATGACCTAAAAATGAGAGGTTATTTCCTAGGATGCCTAAGGTTAATTCTGAAGAGTTAGTGTTACCCATCAAAATAAACTTCTTGACTCTAGACCAAAATTAGGTATTAATAGTACCTGAAATCATTGAGCAAGTATATAGCTCATTTGTCTATTAATGTGACCCGGATGTAAGACACCTAAAATCACTTAGATCCAACCCACTTCGGGGTACCAAATCAAATCAGAGTGTCCCAAACCAATATGTTCAAAACCATGCTTATATAAAATAATGTCATGTAAAAAATATTCATATGTACTACCTCATAAATAGTTCCAAAATCGAATAAATAAATCACATAAAAGGGTCAAATACCAATATGCAAATATAGATGTGTGTGCCAACCTAAGGACATATAAAATACTCATGAAAGTGAAATCATTTCCCACTAAATACCATCAAGGGATAATGTCAAATAAAAAAAATACTTCTAAAATTCATAAAAGAAGTCCAAGTGAATGTCTTTTGAAAATACCCAAGTAAACCATGCCAAAGACAACATGCTCATGTCATAAAAAACTCCCAAATGATACAAAACTTAATGTAATGTATCGAGGTTCTAATATTCTAACATGAGAATCAATAAAATTAACACAAATAGACATGTATTAACATAAGATAAAGAAAATCCATTAAAGTGAGTAATACAATAATGTAGAGAGTCCAAAGGCATTCAAAAGATATACTAATCACAGAAGAATGATTAAGAGACATTTTATCAAACACGTAAAGTGCATGAATATAGAAATTCAAAAAGAAATCAAATGGGTAAATGAAATACACCACCAAAATATCTTCCAAACCATCTAAAACATGTGAATAAAGCTCATACACCTTTCCTATTAGATTAAGAATCAAGCAATCCCACACCCAAGCTTCAACATCATAGAAATAGCTTCATAATCCAAAAAATCATAAACACAATGTAGATAATCCTTCATAACATGCTCGATTAAAGGAAATTAAGTCTAACATGAGAAAATCAACATTCTTAAAATAGTAGAGATGAATCTACCAAAACAAAGCTTATTCTCAACAATTCTAAGAACCTAATAAAGGAAAGTGTGCATAAAATGCATATCCACTCACCCAAACTTTTTATTTTTTGCTTTGAAGGGAATCCTTCTTTAAAACCACCTTGCCTTTGTTAATCATTCCTCCCTCTATGAGTAAACAAAGCATTCCATTATTAGAAATCACAAACTATGGTAGAAAACAGTAAACCACAACTAGTTTAGGTTAGATCTAGTTTCTAGAAACTTATC